>JAQIXA010001430.1:0-24904 GCA_034699045.1 Nanhermannia cf. coronata Gr-Ori-00579 | reverse complement strand
TTTTATGCATAAAAGTATCCAAAAGTGATATGGGACACAATGTCCAGGCCCCTAGCGGCCAAACGGTTGAACTAAATGGGCCAAAGATATATATATTTTTGACTCCATTTTCAATTTGGCCTAGGGTCCCCAGTTAGGTCGGTCGCTAAAAAGTCGATAGTTTTCGAGATATTCTCAAAAACTTCAACTTTTGTAACGTTTGCATTGACAAAATGCCCCATAGGTAGCCACCTGGCCACTTTTCACATATGACCATATATATATTTGAACTCGTCTCGATGAGACGAGTTCATTGATACCAAACTTGGGGCAATTTGATCAATTTTCGAAAATTGTCAAACTGCACCATGTCCCCTAGGTGGCCACCTGGTCATATTTTGCCTATGACCATATATATATTTGAACTCGTCTCGATGAGCTCTTTTTAATGATACCAAACTTGGGGCAATTTGGATCATGTGTAAAAAATTGTCCAAATTTTAGTCATATAATTGACATTTGGACCATGTCAATGTCAACTTTTTTCAAATTTTCCGACAAACACCTCGAGCCACACTAATCCTCGATATAATAAAATTGGTTCAAAGAAAATCGTTCGTAAAGTTACGGAATAATCTGTCCTACCCCGAACCGGAAACTGCAACATAAAAACGCTAATTGCCCCAAGGGGGGGTTGTGGAGGGGGTCAAAAATATGTCAAAAATTTATTGTTACCTAGTCGATAAATTTCCATATTGGTTTCATTTAAATATAAAAATAGGGTGCTTCGGCCGAGTGATATAAGAAATAAATTCTCTTTAACGAAGCAATTGGAGGGAAAAAAATGTAATTTTTAACTTTTAACTTATTTTACTGCTGAATATTATGATAACCTTATTCACAAAACGGGAACCTTTGACGAAATAGTGTATAATACACACACAAAGTATAAACTATGAACTATTAGTTAGGTACGACAATATAGAATAAAATATTTAAAGCTTTTTTTCAAATTAAAACTCTAAGATCTTATTAGCATTCGAGTCACTTGAGCTCTCATTCCTTCTGGTAAGTTCAGAAGGACCAAAATATTCTTTAATTCTATCATAACTTTTTGGAGAATAGAATTGTGAATACCATTTACGAAATTCTTTAATTTTACGATCTTCTTTAGAGAATTTTGGTTGACCTATGAAGGTTTTTCGGTTCCAAATGCTAATGTCACGTTCAATCTATAAGTGAGTGTTTGTAAAACAGTTTAAATGAGAAAATTTTGGAAAAATGAATACTAGGTATAGGTGTATTTGTATTACCATAATAGCCTCGCCAAGTAAAATCAATTTCCCATAAGGATGGATAAAAGTTGGTGCTGAGTAAAATCTGTGCGTGACTCGCTGGAGAAGACCTTAAAAAATTTAGAAAAAATGGCTTTAAGCGCTGAAGCCAACTAGGCATATATTGACAAAAAGTAAAAATACCTTCTATTGGGGTAACCATGTGAAATAGAATTCCTCTACCAAGAACCGTATTGAATTCGAGGTAGACAAGTCCTGGGCCATATTGTTTGGCCACAACGTTGATCTCCATAAAAGACAGACTTTAAGTAAATTACTAATTAGATTTTTCAGGAAACTTATTTAAACATTTGAGAAAGAGATCTATGCTATCACAAGCACAAGTGATCAAGCTCTCAATTTCATAATATAATAATTTCCTAAGATTAATACTAAAAAGTAGGTACCTATTGAGAAGTTGAATTTTATGTGAAAGTGTTAAAATCCCGACGTGTTCTTCATCCTAAAAAGTTGTGAAATTGAGTTAAGTGTTTTTATATTTTTTAATAATATGCTTTAATCACGTCTAATTTAGAAGTGGCCCAATCGCCGGCCCATACATGTTTGAAAAGACTTTGTTTAATAATACATTTGAGAAAGGATTCATCAGGTTTTCCTCCAACCATGAGTGCATCAACATGTACTATATTTAAGTGATTCACATCAGCTCCATTTTCGGGCTAATAGTTCAATTTATATTTAAAATTAGCAAAATGTTTAAAATGATTAGATTTGGGGATTTGAAGGACTAACCATTTCTTGACAGTGACAAGTTACTCGAAATTCACTTCTACCTCGATATCTCCAGTGACCAGAATCGATTTCTAATTACAGAAAATATAATATGGTTTATTCATATTTTATATTCTCGATTTTGCAAGTAAATTTTAAATATTTTGCATCAAAATATTTTCTATTAGTAGGTACCTGAAATGATTTTTGGTTCCCAATTTGGTTCTTCGCCATCGGCATGATACCTAAATAGAAATAGAAACCAAAATCCAAATATAGAAATATGCTTCAATTCAATTTGAATTATTCAAAGACTTTTACAACACAAAAGTACCTAACGAAATGCAAAAATTCTGGGGTAATAACAAAATAAATTACCAGATAAAAATGAATCCATTTCTTTCAATCACCTTGTACATTTTTAGTTTTATAAAGTCGAGAACTAGCATAATAAGTAAATTGCATTCAATAGTTTTCTAATATTTTACAAATAATAATAGATACCTTTATTTGAGTAGGGGATTAAAGTATTTTCTCCGTTCTTTTTGCCGGAGAAAGTCCTAATATTTAAAAAAATTTATATACCTAATCTTAAAATGTACTTCCGATTTGATCTACCTACCATCCATGAAAAGGACAAGTAATACAATCCCCATCGACTTTTCCACCAACACCTAAATGTGCCTAATGTAATTTGCAAACATAGTGAAAAAATTTCCAAATTTTTGTAAGAATTACCCCTAAATGTGGACAATAAGCGTCGGCCACAAAAGCTTCACCGCTTTCACCTCGCCATATGACCAGATTTAGACCTTTTTTGCCGAAAAAAATTTAATTTAAGAACAAGTGAACTAATTAGGAATTAGGAATTAGGAATTTTAGAACATTTTACCAAGAACGTAACATTCTTTTGCTGTTTTGGAAGGCAAATCTGAAGATTCCATCACTGCAAACCATCCATTGGGAAAACTGAGACAAATTCATAAATTCATTTTCTTAAATTCTTATAAAACCCTAAAATCTTGAAATAAAATAAAATTCGGCTAATCGTAAGTTTTAGCTGATCAATTTTATCCAATATAATTATTTTAGATCAGCAGATAAGATTAGATAGGTAATTTTTAAAATTATAAATTTTAGATTTCTAGATTGTAAAATAGTAATTTTATATTTACGGTGGTGGAAGATCTCCAAGTTTCCTCCTCTGTCTCATCGTATTAATGGCCAATCTACGATTTTTATCGCTTGAACTTGAATTCGAAGCATCCTCACGTACAGATTGATAGCCAAATTCTGTAAAATCCTAAAAAGAAAAAATGTAAGAATATTTCTACTCGTAGCATCTATAAATATTAAAAAATTTTGTAATTTTTTACCCGAAATAAATCATAAGGTTTCCAAAATAGATAGTACCACACAAGAAAAAGTACGATCAGGCCAACACTGGTAGTCCAATTGATTGTTTCGATAAAAAATAACTTTTCAAGTAGAATATCTGACTTTGAGAGTGTGTAGGAAATGATCTCCATTTCTGCTACCCTGTTTGTAAGCCGATTGTAAAACTTAAACTAATCTTTCAAGACTTTGAAATTTTATTTTGTTATTTGACTTGTTTTACTTGTTCTCTACAAAATGTAATCTTATCGGCGAATAATTTTAAATATTTTATACAGCACAGTCACAGTGTACGTAGGTTGTAATGAGAATGAAAAGTCAAAAAGATAAGAATAAATTGACCTACGTAAGAATAAATACAAAAAATTAAAAACTTTATTTATTTATGATTATTCTTTGTAATATGTACTATTTTTGTACATATTTACTAGTAGGGTACTATTTTTGCCGAACTCGATTCAAATCCAATTGTAAAAATATACCTAGTAAATAATTAAGTCAAATCTCAAGAGTCGCAATCCAATCGATATTTAAACTAAAACTAAAACTACACTTGTGAATTTGACTGAAGAAATGTGGGTTTTGCTGTTTGTTCAATTTTTTGTCCCATTTACCCCTTTTTAAAACACAATTAATGAGTTTAATCTAATCAAATCAGTCGGATTTGTGGAAAAATCGGCATTTGACTAAAACTTTCAATCTGATTAAATGCAAATGCAATTTTTATTGATTTCAAGATTTGATGTCAAGATCTCAAGTTCACAAGTACCGATGGATTAAAAAAACTTACTTTTTAAAATCAAATTTTTGATCAAAGTAATCAAGATTTTGATTTGAAATTATAATTTTTATAAATAAAAAAAATACTTCAAAAACTAGTAAGTTACTCGTATGTACAATGTTTGGAATTACATAAAAAACCTAATGCATAATTCATATCGTAAATCACAAAGTATGATTCAGTCCAGAATCCAAAATTTTTATCATTTTTTTAACCACTTATAAACCCAATCACCTTTAGCCTCTGGACACCCGGTCTGACTATTGTCTAATAAAAGTGTAAAATACTGATATGATGGACCTTACTGATAAAGGTACACTATACTTACAAGTTACAAGTTACTATTTATCAGTAGTATAATTCCTCGTAGATCACAAAATTACAGTATATGAATTATGGATCACAATATATGTAGTATTTATGTACCTATAGGTATTTGGTTGAGAAGAGAAGTGTCAAATAGTACCAAGAGCACTAGAAACTTTCATTGAATTTGCATTTTAATCTATAGTTTATATCTACTCTAACTCTAAAATAAGAGTTTTGACGTAAACCAACCCAGGTGCATTTTTTTACATTTATATTTATAAGTCAAAATAAGTCAAAGTCAAGGTTCGAAAAAATTACCCGATTCTTAAGAAACTAGAGTATTTACTTGGTATTTTGATTTATATTTTTTCAATTCCAAGTATTTTGGGCTAAAAAACATTTTGATTGCACATTTTTTGATTGCACATTTTTTATTGAATTAAGACTTGACTTGAGCTTTGACTGCCTGAACCTGAACCTTATTTTAAACATTTATAAAGGCTGTTTTTGATCTGTGCTGTGCCTATATTATGCATGTACAAACTATGGTAGCTCAAAATATTTTACTAGTTAACCATTAAGGGACTAAGAGTGCTCTTGTAAAATAATGGTTGAATTCGAATTTTGTACATAAATACATTCCTATTCCTGACTGAAAACTTTGATAGTACCCTACCCTAATACAGCATAGTTTTGCCTAAGAAATAGTTAAACTCTTTTAAAAGGATTTATATATTTGTACGGCAGTACAGTAGGTACTATAGATAATATGAGTATGGAAGTTATTTATAATTCTGAAAATCCGTTAGTTCCTTAAATACGAGTATATCGGTCATTTAGGATTCGAATTCGAATTCAATAGTCCCTTATAAGAACAAATAGTTTATACTTATAGGAATGGATTTAAATATCAATTTCAAGGAAATATATAAATAGCAGGTCTAGTTAACTCCAATTAGTCTAGAGTAAAATGATTTTTTTTCCATGGATTATTTTTGTTTATATTGGTTCTTTTCTGATTGCAAGTGTAAGTGAACAGTATTTTAAAAATAGTAAAGGCCTTTTTAATATTGACCACCTATATAATATATATGTACCCTACATAAAATTATTTAGGTAAAAAGTGGTAGTCAGGATTTGGCTGCGATTCCTACTGCTCGGTTTTTTGTAGACCAGTGTCAAGGTATGTTAATCTGCTTATTAGGTACGATACTTACTTAATATTATACCCAATAACTTAACCTAACTTGTAGGTTTCAATTTCAAAATACTAAAAAGTTATATGCAAAATAGCTTTTAGATAGATTCGATTCGATTTATATTATATGTAATTTTAACAAGGAATTGTTATAATGATTAAGTACCCTACTTATCCTATACACTATACAAGGGCTATTTCAAATTCTTTCTTTCAAATTTCAAATAGGTAGGTACTCTTTATGAAAAATCTTTCAAAAAAATAAGAGAATTAACCGAAAATAATAATTAATTTTATTACTTTTATTTTAGGTTGGGGACTTTTCTCTGGGTAAGTATCAGTACATATCATACAGATAAGCAATGGAATCTAAATACTAAACTTTTTTTAGAGATTATTTATGCTCTCGAACATGTAATGAGAGATTTGAGAATAATAAAGCGGACGGAGGACCTACGAATTGTGTAATTGATAGAACTTTCAAGTTGAGGAAATCGATCTATAGTTTTCACTGCCAATGTAAAGGTAAAGATTTCACAATTCTACAATTCTACAATTTTATAAAATAAAAAATAGATCCTTAAACAAATTTTGTGCTGATTTTTCAGTATGCCCAATTCATGCAGCTGTAAAGGCAAGTCCAGTTTCATCTGGACTAGAACAACTTGGACTTGGGAATTTTGCCTCTGCTTTATCACCACTTTCAGTGTCCTGTTCCGAATCTGATCTCTGTTCCAATTCATGTCCTCAATTGGGTAGAGCCAGATATTATGGATTTATGTGCTCTATTAAATTGCCTATACCTCAAAATCCATACTTTTATTGTACATGTTGTATCGACCAAGAATAAATACTTCAACATTTGATTTGACTTGCAAATCTGAAAATATTTCCTAGAGTGAATTAAATACGTAGGTACAATACTTACTTAATATTTAAATCTGTCGTACGAAATCTTATACATTTTATCAAGTTTTTCAATCACGATCTGCTGGATTCACATTTTTGCTAAAAAAAAAAATACCTAGGTATATCAAAATATTCTAAAAATTGAAACCAAATCGAAACTGTTTTCGATCGAAATAAAACTTCAATCGATAGAAATATCTCTGTAAATCTCATAAAATTTAGTAAATTTTGGCTAAAAAAAGGCCAAAATAAAAATATTTAGGTACAATGTCACAAATGAAATGACTAAAATAGTCTTAACAATAAAAGTTCATACAACTTCTGGTATCAGAAGAAAATTGACATTTTTAACTCGTTTTTTATTATTCTTTCTCACTTTTGGTTATTTTTTTTTGAATAACATTTAATGTAAGTATTTTATAATAGTTATTAGATTTATATAATTATATGTAATGAGAACAAGCGATATAATTTTAATAGTATAGTAGTTACATATTTTTATGTATTAGTTTTTTTTTTTGTAAAATGCTTTATCCTTTTTTAATATAATAATTTTCTATAAAAAAATCCCAAGAAAAAAACAACTTAACTAATAAAAAAACAATAATAATATAATATGTGAAGTAATAAAAATGCAGAAATGTATTTCCAACAAATATCTAATTCTAAATGATTATATAATTCTATTTCTATCAGTTTTAGTTTTAGATACCACGAATACATATAATAGTTTTTAAAGTGTACGAGACATACATATATACGAGAAATAAATCCTTTTTTTAAATCTATTTAAACCATCCGAACTATTGCACAATGTTATCGGCCTTTTTTTTAAATCTATAATTCTCCTAACTAAGGTAGTAATGTAGTTAATAACATAAAATACTCGTAAAAGTAAATCTTAATAATAATTAGAAAATATTTGGTTTTGCACGAAAAACACACACATTTATAACAACGTAAATAACCTATTCAGAAAATATAAGCTAAATATTTTGTGTTGTATCTCAAAAAAATCATTTTTTATAAAAATATAATGTAATGTATCATATGTAATGTAGGCGAAATATATAAGTTTGTTTAAAATATATCTAATTAATTATTATAAGTAACTTGTCCCTTTTCATTTTCATCTCAACTATCAAAATCCAATCAAAAGAAATAAAAAATACCAAAAAAACAAGCATAATCAGAACTAAGAATTAAAAATTTAGCAAAATCTGTGAAATGATTATCTAAAGTATATACTTAGGTATGTACATTACTAGTACATATTAGTATTAGTTAGGTAAAGGTAGCCAAGTAAATTTTACTGATTCATAATTTGGAAATCTCTTTTTTGATGAAAGTTTATACGTATTTTTAATTAAATCTGACTTCTAGTCTAAACATATAATATGTTACTATAATTAGGTATATGTAGGTTAGTATATTTTAGTATATTTCTTTAGGTACGGTCGCATAATATTTTTTTAACTTTTAACAATACAATATTCTAATACTACCTACCTACAATATATTACAAGATTTAAATTGATTTAGATTTTTTTCTATTCTAAACATAATGTGTTGTATAAGTTAATCATTGTAATCGTTTTAAAATTATTTCATTTTATAATGGATATCACAGATACACAACCAATCTGCTTATATTTTCTCATATTTATACCTAAATTTTTCTCAAATTGTCCTACTTACTAATTTATTTTTTTGTAACAATTATCAATTCTTATCCTACATTTAGTAAAGGTAGTTAAAATATCGAATCTGGACATTTAATTAAATTTTTAATTGGATTCTAAACAGTTAAATGCGCCTGAAATTAAAATACGAATTATACGGGCAATAAAAGTATGTATGATATTATACCTATTAAAATGCCTTTCAAAATTTACTTTTTTTTATCGATAGGATACAGAATCTACTATATAAAATTTTCGATAGCTAAACTTACACTAAACTAATAGATCATAGCATACGCTTTTATAATAATTATTTCGAGTTGTTAACAATTTGAATTTGAATCTACATAATAGTTAATAGGTATACATAATCTAAATATTACAGATAGGCTTACAGATAATAGTGAAATCTTTCATTACCAGCTACTTTCTCGTAAAAGACAGATTTTTGACGACGATTTTTTAACCTAAAGTCCTATACTAACACTATAAATAAAATAACAGTTCACACTTTTGATTGTAATTGTAATTAAAGTTTTGGGTACATTTTGTTTTGTAACACTTATATATATAGTAATTATATATTGTAATCTGCTTAATATATCTATGTATGTATATAACTTGGTTATATTAATTAATTAGTACCCTACTTAATAATAATAATAATAAAAGTTTGTTTTTTAATTATTTAATTAATTTATAAATAAACTTAGTTTAAGATAGCATAGCTTAACTATCAGAAGAATTTGATAAACGTTCCTTTAAATAGTTGTCAATTGGGGTTGAAATAATTCTATAGAAAAAAAGTTGATCTTTACATTTTAGACCGATCGATCTTAAAGCTGGTAGGCGGAGGAGAAGTTTTGCAAATCTTCCATTCTCATTAGGGTATCGTGTCCTCGTGTACTCTTCTAAAGTTGCATATAATTTGTCACGGATCTTGAAACACAATAGATATAAATTATTATGTATTAGGTATAAAATAAGAATCCCATTATTAAAAATGATTTCACTTACCCCTTCTACTTGAGGTATTGAATGCATCGGTAGATCCCTTGCATCTACAATTTTAAAGACAAATTCAATTATGATCCATAAAAACTTTAAAACATTTTTCAAAATGGTTTTGTTTTTGCAAAATTTACCTGGATTGAATAGAATTATTGACCTAAGACAACCGAGTTCGGCTTTATCAACTCGCATATCTCTCATTTTTACAATTACTTCTGTTAGCACTCGATCAAATATTCCCTCAATCCAAGCCTAGAAAATTATAAATAAATGATTTATTTAGAGTCGGTCCCCTTTCTTTTTGTACGCATAAATAGAACAGTTAAATATTTAATAGCCTCAGATACTTACTAGATGCGCTGTATGCCTATAAATAGTTAAACCGTTAGCTAGGACCAATCCATCCTTCACATCCATAGAACGATGGGCAAACCCCGATATTAACAATTCATTCCAACCCGTCTTTAATAGAATTGTCCTGTCATGAAGTGGAAGATCATTAAAATGTGGGACTTGTTTTGCCCATTCAACCAGCTAAAATAGCAAAAAGAAATAAATGAAATACATATATTATGCACCTAATGAATTTATTTAAAATAATATTTTGATTTAACTTACTTGATACAATTGTTCTGAAAATTGAGAAAAAGAATGAATTAATTTTTGTACTAATTTTTAATAGTTAGGTTGTATTAGTACTTACTATCAACTGCTTGGCAAACATCGACCATCTATTTAAAAATACATTGAAAATATTAGTTGAGGATTCGGGTTTAAAATCCATTCAGAGTTTTCAGAAAAACTTACAGCAACTTCACTATCGGTAATAGGCCTTTCTTTGAGTTCCACTGAGGTCTCTGCTTCAATTATCCTCTCAAGGGGCATTTCTAACTGAATGGAATTGGTTGAAGATTCGACTTCGCTGTCACTGCGCTCCCTGGTTCGTTGTCTCTCCTCCTTGTTTCAACAGAAAATTACATTGAATATTGAAGAACATTGTTTACCAATTTTATGGTTTCTCACATGCATTATTTATTTTTATTAATTGTAAATTAATTTCTGCTAATTATATTCATTTCTTACCTGTACAGCTTCTCTTTTCATTCCCATCGCTATATAAAAAAGATACAATCAAATTAAATAAAATCATAATACATATAGAAATATATATCAAGAAATCACTCACATAAACATTTTTGGTATCGGCAGTATTGACACCGATTTCGATGTCTTTTATCTATCACGCAATTTTTGTCTTCTCTACAGGCGTAACTCAGGTCTTTTCTTACGGTCCTCTTAAAAAATCCTTTACAACCCTCACAACTATACACTCCATAATGTTTCCCACTGGCTCGGTCACCACAAATGGAACAAAGGTGTTTCGTCCCAGAAAGTGGATGGTTAGGTGGATACTGGCCGTTTGTAGGAGAAACGCCATTAGAACCACTAAAAATTAAAAATCAATTAGCCACTAATCGCCTCAATTCTCTACAGCAGGTAACAGGTATCAAATTATAAATCTTAATTCTAGTATCATGAATCATGTACGTATCATATCATATCATACTGACTGATATTATAAAAAAAATCCCTTTCTCGCATAGCATATTATAATTATTATTATTAACTTTCAAGTTAAACCTCTTCCATAAAAGTAAAAATATGTCACCTAATCCCAACACCATTCCCGTTGCAGATTCCATTAGAGGAGAGATAACTTCCAGAACCAATAGAAAATGAGGATTGCGGCAAACTATATGTAAGATAAATGCAATAAATTATTTTGGTTAAAAATTAAATGCAATGACAATAAACCTCTATTCTATTTAAGTACATGCTAAGTAATAAAAATAGATAGAAATAGAAAGACAGAATAAAGCATAAGAAACAGATTTAGATTTTAAAAATATCTAAAATTACAGATTCAGAGCAAGAAGTCAGAAGTCTAATAAAAGTTTAATGTATATATAGTATTAGAAGCTAATATGGTAATAAAATATTTAAATAAAAAGTTGAAATTAATGAGCAAATTAAATAATGATCGATAAGTTTAAAGTTATATAAAGGGCTAAAAATAGGAATTGAAACATATTTATCAATCATACATACGAGTAGGTAATCATAATCATTAATCATACACCTTTAGGTAATAATATGTATCTTAAAACTTAATTCTAAAAGCAAAAATGTTTATATCTAGCTAAGATGGTTATTTGACTTGGCTTTAAGCTTTTATAATATACTTTTTACTTTACTTCTCATTCTCATGATTAAAGGGTTGAAGTTAAAAGTCAAGGCAAAGAAAAGGAGAATTACACTCAAACTTCATGATATAAAGCACACACGAAGAGATACTTAAAGTCTACTCAAACTAAAAAAAAACTCAAAGAAAAGATTTGAATATTTAAGCTTTAGACTTTAGCCTTGAATTATAAAGAAACATATCCTAATAATTCTCAAATACTAACATTATTATTTCTCTATATTATGTAGGTATTATACCTAATAATCCTTTTTACCAGCAGCAGTCAGCAATACAATCTTTCTACTTTTATTTATGTAGCTCTTATTTCAAATTAAGCATAGACAAGAAAGCATAACATTCATACAAAAAAAAGTAAAAAGTTTACCTACTATCTACTATCTACTATCTACCTACATAATAATAGTTGTAAGCATAATAGTACTTATTATGACTTTACATTACAATAATCATTTTTCTTTTAGACATAGTTTAACAAAACAAACTAACAATTTTGAAGCAAACAAGCACAACATCATCCCTTAAACTCTTGTTCGAAATTCAAAACTCAGAAAACATTCATAAATATATATTTTACTTCTCTCTCTCTCCTCCTAAATTACCTCTAAGAATTCCTAATGAACTACAATTCTCCAGCAGCAGTATTCGCATTAACAATAAAAATGATCTTTTCCCCTTGCATTATTATACTCCCCAATTTACTTTATGATAATAATTAGCTCAGACTCAGATATACAGCAGATATACTCTCATACTCGAAACTTTCATAGAAATGTACATTTAAAACTTATACATACATGTACCCTACATATTATAGAAATCAGAAGGATACGAAAAACAGGTAGGAAGTACAAACATTTTTTAAAAGTAATTGTGTTAAATATAATAAATTTAAAAAAAATGTACTTGGGAGATGTTGAACCTCCTCCAACTGGAGAAAAAGCACCCGTCGATGAGAGCAAACTGTTTGTGTCCGGCTTAATATCTCTCTCCAAAGGACTCTGGGGTCCTATTGATGACATTGGTAAATTCGTATCCAATGATAAACCTGGAATAAAAAATATAGGAAATAATTATTAATATTACGGTATAGTTATATCAGTATGTTTAAAGGTATTATAATATAGTCATAATAAGATAAGTTATAGAATTTTAAAAGATAATCTAATCGTAATTAAGGCATCAATTTATCATTTTTAAAAAATTTATTTAAGTACAGTATATTATGTATACAGTGTATACGGATACGGATATTATATTTTATACCGATACTATATAGCACGCTTATTGAACTTTTCAAAAGATAAGTTTTTAAGAATGCAAGTATCAGAATAAATTTTAAAGTACACCCTCCTACCCACAGTTTTTCAAAAATTTTAAATCCGTAAACTCCGACATTTTAAGCTATGCAGAAGGTAAAAAGGTCTGGAATAAATTCAATTAAATGTCAGCGAAATTTCAAGCGCCTCAAGTAAAATCATAAAAAAACAAAATGAACAAAACACCTGCCTAATCGTAGTTCTTAGTTACATACTAGGATAAATAAATACTAACAATAACAATGTTCATTAGAATATCAGATTAAGAGTAGGTACCTACCTACAAAATAATATCTGTGTCAGGAAATATCTTTGGATAGGATAGTATCTTAAACTTAATTATCTGTCATTTTCTTATGTTTTCAATTAGACTTCTTTTTGCAGAAAAAAAGAATATAAAAATTTTAAACTTTGAACTTATCCTTTGATCTTAAAAATTCCAAAATATCAGCTACATCTAATACATACGAGAATCACATATATGCTGATATTATGACTCCTTATAACATACTACAATTTATTGCTTTCTGAACAAGCTAGCTCTGGATTTCTGACAAGTTCCGCTCCAATATAGGTACCTTATACAGATACAGTTTTCAGAATATTCAAATTTGAGTTTTGAGATCAAAATTCAGATAGTAGGTAAATTAATATATAGTAGTTACTTTTATCTCAACTATCTAAATCTGAATATTTATTGAGTAAAAAATAGAAAAAAACTTAGCTTCAGTTTAAGCTAAATTAAATCACCAATTCAATTCGATTTTTTTTATTTATCTTTCGAGTAAATCCTTTACTTAAATAGCATTACTTATTTCATGTTCAAGATTTGGGAATGAGAAATGGAAAAGTATGCTTTTGCTTTTTCTTAAATACTTACAAAAACAATTCTAAACGAATTACCATATTAAAGTTGAAAGGGTTGAACGACATTAATTACTTTTTCAGGTACATTTTTAAGCTCCCTATTTATAACACAAATATTTTTAGCCAACGTCAGCAAAAAAGAAATTGATGGTGTGGTAAAAAGGCTTACATATATAGTTAGCTTATGTAATCAAAATTAGAATTCAAAATGCATTTACATTTAGGCCTGATGAACATTATAGCTAGACGATAAAAATAAATAAATCTATTTAAGTGGTGTTAATACCAACTTATAATATAATATACTGCATTCTACAGATTCTACTACTGAATAGTAGGTTAAAATACTAAAATACAGTACATATTATTATAGGGTTTCTTATTATAGTAGTAGTAATTCAGTCAAATCAAATCGAATCTCAGGTGTCCTTCGATGAAGCCAAGAGCAAGGTCAAAGTAGAATGTACAGGCTATAGGAAATTGAACTTTTTTAAGAAAGAAAATAATAGCAAAATGTATTTTTATCAAATCACATTTACTGTACTATATAACATACCATACTAGCTACCTTTATATAATAAATATCTTAAGTATTCGTGCAAAACTAGCAGCTATAAAATCCAAAAGAACAATTAATTTTAAAGCTAAAGCTAATAAAATGTGAACTAAAAAACGATTCAATTTTCATTACTAACTATTCTCCTAACTCCTATACATATAATCTAAGCATATCCTTTTCAATTAAAAATTTCCTTATAGGTATATCAACTTAGGTACGTACCTTACCTATCAGTCAAAAACCTAGGTACCTATATCTCCGTCTATTATCACACGCAAAGTTCATGTTTTGATATGTCCTTAAACTTCATTTAAAAACTAAAATTATATCCCTATCTTGTTATTTGTTTGTCTATCCATTCGACAAATACCTTTAAAATTCTAAAAAACAATGAAGCTTAAGAATTTATGAGACAATTTTCAATTTTAATTTTAAATTGGCAAAAAAATAATCTTTTATTACTAGCGAGCTAGTAATGTAGATTTTAGATAAAATGTCGAATTTCAATTTCAATTTAAATAATAGGCAATAAGTATGTAGTGTGTGTGTAGTACTACGTGTACCCTAAAAAGTGGTAAGATAGATAGGTAATTTGAATTTTAAATCATATAGAATATCTGTATTGGCTTGAAATAACTACTTACCTAATTAGAACACAAGAAAGCTCAATAAAAGTAATTTTTTGCTTTAAGTGCATCTTTATACCTACCTATACAATTATAGTCTAGTAGGTAGGGAGGTTTTAGTATAGTACGAGTAGGATATGATTTTATTTATCATGACTTTTGAAGAATAGATTTCTTGAAGCTCATTTTTTTCAAAATTTTTTGCAATATCTTTTAACACTAGAGCTAGAGCTTATATAAATTAGCTGTCTCTTTTCTGTCTGTTGATGGCTACTATGATGAATTGAACAACCGAATAGAGGGTAAAGTAGAAAAAAGTCAATGCCATTTCTCTTATAGTCATAGTACTAGTAAGTACTTATGAAAGCATTGTACAAAAAGGCATTATAAATAATTCGTAATGCTTCAAAAATGAAAGCCCTTGAAAATCGCAAAAAAGCTAGCTAGTGCAGACTCACAGGGCGGACTTTTAATTTATTTATATCATTTTAATATGGTAGAGCAATATTTTATGATTGTGTCGAAAATCATCATAAAATATTGAAAATACTATAAAGTACTAGTACTACACTACTACCTGTATTAAGGTAATACTAACCCGATAGTTTATTAAATAGGTCTAGGTACTTATATCATTACAAACCATTTAAAAATAAGATTGGATTTGCATGATATGCGTCAATTGAGAATATTTCAATTTCAAAGTCAAAGATATTTTCTCATAATAAATTCATAAATTCATGAGCCCTTTTCTTTAATAATTGCAATTAGATATAGAAATAGAGGGTAGTGGTATGTTTATGTGAGTTTTATTAGTATATCATAGTTCATCAACTTTTGAAGTTTGAATAATTAATGTGGTTGTTTTCTGTCATTTCTATTATTTCTATTACCAGTACGTAGTTGACTCAATTCATTAATACAAAATAAAATTTTAATTACATTTTGTTTTCAAACTAAAATTACAGACATTTCTATAAAAGTGTCGTTACCTAACTTTAATTACCACTAGGCTTAAAGCACTCAAACTGAAAACAATCAAATAGTTCAAAGACAAGTCAAAGCCAAGTCAAAGCCACAAAACAACACAACAATACAAAAAAATCAATCAAATTGAAAAACAAAAAACTTCTAAAACAAATTACAAATATACACATTCTTTCATTTAAACTTTCTTTAATAAATGAGACATACCTTACTAGACTAGACTAATGAATTACATTTTAGTTTTTGTCAGTTGAAAGAGCAAATATGCATGTGCAAACTGTTAGATCCATTTTATGAAAAAGTTGAGCCTTAATCGATACACATTCAAGATGCCATTTCAAGTCTCAAGTCAAGTCAAGTCATTTCAATCTACTTGATTAAATCTAAAGGATTTTTTTTTCTCAAATCCTAGTCCTTATATGAAGTACCCTGCTAACTACAACTACTAGCATTAGCAATAGTAATCCTACTCCTTCATCTACATAATGGAATTTCAATTGAAAATAAAAATTAGTTACCTACCAGCTTAGTAATGGATTTTATCAACGCTGGTGGCCTTTGCCTTTTTACAACCTACAATTTGACTGACATACATTATCATTTATCTTTATCTTTATAAGTATACCATCTCTATCGTCTACACAAGCACAAAGTCTTTACTACTCTTTTATAAAGAGACAATTTTAGCCTTACTAAACCAAATCCCAATATTTTTATCTTAAAAATTTCAATGTCTCAATTTCAATAGTCAACTTGTTACATTTACATATGTATGCCTTTAATAGTAAGTAAGAAATATGATAATAAGATCAAAGTAAAATTATAAATAAGGAAAATGAAATAAGATATAATTTAAAATTAACATAAGCCAAAAAAGTTCATCGTGTCATTTATTAGATCAAAAATGAGTTAGGTAAATAACATTTGTGGAAAAAAATGAACTTACTCTACTCACCGAAATTCTCGAGATAAACAACTTTGTCATTACCCTTTAGCTTATCTTTAATTTATTACTAAATACAACTAGGTATAAGTATGTAGTACGATATGATCAGATCAAATGGCAAATGGTTAATATAATTCTAAAATATTTCAACATTCAAGTGCTCTCATAAAAATTTATGCCCTCAAAATATAAACGTTGCTGATTGATAAGCAATGAGCATTTTATGAAAAAGTCTTTCAGGATCAGCAGGACATTGAACATTCATATCATTATCATTACTCACTCACAATTTAAGTATGTATAGGATATGTATTTCAATGGGTTTTTTACTTATTATACCTATAGGAAGGTAATGTATTTTATTTATCAGTTTTGCAAAGTAAATGATACCGAAAAAGAACCTTGAAACAATAAATGAAAAATCATATCTTGATACCAAAAAAAATCGTCTACTTATGATTATGTTTATGATTAATTTAACTTTGACACTATAATCTAAAAACTCAATGACTGCAAAACAATTTACAATTTATTTCAAGTACTTATTAGATTAGGTATAGGTATAATGCATAATTGCTAAATATATAGAAGTCATTATACTTTAGGACTTGAAATTCTCATTTGAACATATACGAGTATGTGTTTCTGTTCTGATAAAAAAAATTATCACATTTGACCGTAGCTGTAGCTGTAGATAATGCTACATTTTTTATTAATACCTAGTCTGTATTCTGTATTAGATTAAACCAAGTCAAGTATTTCGCCGAGGTCTTTCAACACATAATTATAATTCAACACAGGTACATATTTAGATATATTTAATTATCAATAAAAATTAGGCATAAAAAAAAATTAATTTACGCCAAGTTAATTATAATCAAGTTGAATTTTAGGTGTTTCACCTTTATTTAAATTATCTAAAGGATTCATGCAAATTCTTATCATTCAATCAACTTGAATTTCGAACACCCAAAAACAATTCAATTTTATTTATTTATTTTATTATGCCATTGCCAATCACCATAAATGTACACCAGAATAGAATCATGTAAATGAGTACATCTATAAAATTAGTGAAATTAGTAATTACATACTTAAATATAATTGAAATCATGGTCAGTCCCAAAATCTGTAAAGAAGATCATGATACTCGAACTCGTAGCAGTTATATAGACATTTCCATATTTGAATGAAATTAATTATAGAGGCTAGAAGGTCAAGAAGATGATGATAATAATAGGTCATAAAATAAAACTAGAGGAAGAAGAGAGAAAGGACCTCAAAGGCCATTTCCGGTCTAATAATTCTTTTCAACTCTTTTCCACAGTCATAAATCATCCTAAAGAATTTACTACGACAAAATATTTTATAGAAGTTTTAGTAGGTATTGAATATTTATATAATTTCTATTTTTAATATCAAGTATCTAATACTTGTGCCTGTGACTAGTACCCTACAATTATATATGGTTTGTTGATTCAAATGACTAAATAAATGAGATGAAATATGTAGGAATTAGATTTTGGGGAAGGTAAAATGGGAGTTGTAGAACTGGTAGAAGGTTCTCCTATAAAAGTAAATATTCATACTAGTAGATAGAATATTATACATAATTATATGATCACCCTATTCATTCATAGTTAAAATTAATTGACCTTCAACCGACTTAAAATGCTCGTAGAGTATCTTATGAGTGCATCGAGTGAGCTATTTAAAATATATTGAGGAAGATATTCGAGCGAGCATTTACATATATTACGTAGAAAATTTAAAGGTTATGACATGACTGCTTTTTTCAGACTACTTTTTTTAGACACTACACTACTTATTTATAATACTACTACTATTACTATACTACTCAAATTGATGTTTAGTAAGTAGGATATCCAACTCACCAAAAGATGTTAAAATACTAAATCGGTTAAAAAACTCGGTTTTTTTCTCTGGAAATTTTTGTCACAATGCCAAAAAACTCTCTCAACATTTAAAAATAGGACAAAGTCAATTGTCTAAAACGAAAATGAACCAACTGTCATTTTAAGCTTACTTCAGTGGGTAGCCTAAAGATTTATACAAGTTTTTACAAAATATTTAAATATTTACAAATTGATCTACCATCATTCACATCATAATCTAAAAATCCATTTTCTAAACAAATTCTAGAAAAGAAGAGCTTCTATCCAAGAAAAACAGCATAAATGCAATGCAATGCCATACTTGAAGTTTTTTGTTTATGCAAACTTTAAAACCCAACAACTTAGAACTTAACTAGAATTGAATTATACATTTTTGATTTTTTTTTCAATTTTATTCCTAATCGAGTTCTAATTACAGATAGATTTAGAAAGAAATTCTATGCTGTGTAAATAATTACAAAAATTACAAATTTACGTTACACATCAAATCAAGTATAGGTATCAAGTTACTTATCTAATCCTAAGTAGGTAATAAGTATAAGCAAAAAAAGTGTTGAGATTTTCGATCTCGACTAAATGCTCTAACTACAGTATAATCTATGCATGCAAATAATATAATTCAATCTGTTTTATAGGTTAATACTAGTCTGCATGACCCTGACTACTATGTACTACTACTCCTGCTCCTGACTACTGCATCATACATCTAAAGCCAAACTTTTTCCAAATCCTATTTTCTATTTACTTATCTCTATAGTCTATATCTCATTCTCAACTAGCTACACATATTACTTTTTGTGGTTCCCTACTATCAGTGCTATATAATACTACTTATACAAACTAAACTAGAGACCATACTTGATTAAACTTTATGTCTGGTACTAATTGACTGCACTATTTATATATAAAAGAGTCAAGCACAGCTTTGCAAATTAAAACCAAAGGCTGAAAGTTATTAGCAAAACCTCTTTTGACGATTTAGATCCTTAAAAAAGTGACATCAGGCAGAAAGAGCCTCAATATATTTTGTGTAGAATAAAAGTACTAATATAATATACGTATAAAAATACATATGAAAATATACGTATGTATAAAATCTGTACTACAGATATACTACCTAATCTAATCCTAAGTTAGGTATTCTAAATCTAAATGGGCGTTGACCACGTTATTGCGAAGTAGGTGTACTACCAAAAAAAGTTTTTGAAAAACATTCTCAACTTTAATAATTTCCAACACTTATACCTATTACTAATACTTGGTATTTATTTACATTTACATATGGCCAGAGTCAAAAGGATAGATCTAAATTAGGACTATGAAGAACAGATTAGGGTGCTTCAAAACTTGGCATTTTTTCCTAACCTTCCATAACCTCAACCAAACACAAATCATACTACATAGCTATTTAGTTAGGTATGATTTTATTATAAACAGAATTGGCGGCACATTTACCATTCTATTCACTCAGCACATCATTTTTTAAAAAGTGCCAGAGACCTGGCTGCCTGGAACAACTTGAAAAAAAAACCAGAGAGAGAGAGAGAGTCAGAAAGAGATAATGAACGAAAAGGTTATGAAAGCATAAAGTAAAATAAATTGAACATAGTTTTGCATGAGAACACCGAGCTTACATCGATCTTGATATTTAGCACATGTCTTAAAGTCTTTGAATATTATTGCATACATTGAAGAAAAATTCATTTACATTTTACATATATGTACTTAGGTATATGGCTAGAATTAGACTTTATCTAAATAAAGCAAAGGAAATTACTTCTCAAGTTCTCTGACTCTGACACTGATAGGTTACTTACATATAAAAATATATGATTTGCGTGCATACTCCAAAACTTTTAAACTACTTTACTTATACATAGTACGATACGAGTAGTATTTATTCCCAGGGTGCTTTAACTTTATTTTAAAATAAGGAATAACAAAGGGTAAAAATGATAGGATTGAGAATTTGTATCTATTGCAAAAAATACTTGCTGTTCTCATAATGCTTAATAGTACTAACAAATACAAATAGTTATATAAAGTAAAAAAGGGGGAGGTGGTAAGAAAAGCAAAATGAGAGATAGATTCAAGAGATAATATTTTGAGTGAATCTTCTTATACTAGGTAGGTACTCTGTACTAGTACTAATGGTAAGTACTTACTATTATTCACTCTTACTTTTAAATAACAATTTGATAGTATAAAATACATACTGATACCTGTACAGTATAATATGCTCAGAACTAAACTTACCACATAATATTAGTATGAGTATACTAGTGTATTATTTACTATTTTCAACATTCTCGTCCAACCACTATTCTCAATTCTGTATTATAACTAGCAAACCTTCACGCCTTTGGGCTTTCAATTTCGCCTTGGAACCGGCAAAAAAAAGTCAATGTTGACCTTGAGACTCTCCTGATTTCATCCATGTCCAACCAACCATTTCATCCATAATCTTATACGTACATAAAATCATCTATCTGAAACTCTTCCATAATAATATAATAGCCATAATACTAATACCTACATACTACATGTATTATGGATAAATCAAGTAATGTTCTACAAAGTCAATCAGTAAAAAAAATACAAGTAATACCTACTAGACTAGTACTTACTATTTATTCCAAAAAGTTTTATAAACTTTGGAAAAATTACACTAACATTCTTACTACAACGCAATATTCATTCCAGAATACATTGTCCTCAACAGTAGGTATACAACTATTCAACTTGTGTTATGATATTATGAATGTACTTTTTTACAATATTTCCATCCAATCAACCCGCCACGACCACGACTAAAAAACACACATTTATGCTCCAGGTACTTATCCTTTTTACTGGATATATAAGTATTACTAATCTTTAAAAAGCTACCTACCTACATAATAGAAATAGTAGTACTAAATAGAATAGGAATGGTAATAGTATAGGTAAGTAATATAATGCTTTTTGCTTGCTAAATTTCCCGATCTTTCTTCTTATTAAGCGCCATAGTACTAAATAGTACTTAATACATAATGCATTTTGTACAAATGAAAATATCAGCCTACCAACTAGTGCCAGCTACTCTACTATGACACGATATGTCAATTCAAAGGCAAATCAACTTTTTTTGCAATTTCGATTTGTAATTAAAATTAATAATGATCTAATAGTCAAATATATGTATACACACATTAGGCAAATATTGGATTATAGACCTTTATCTTTATCTATCTACCTACTTATATTGCATTATATTCTTATTTGATATTAAAATAGGTATGATATCAGTATCTACTATCTACCTAAAATAAATATTTTTACCACGCAAATTATGAATCGATAAAAGGGGAAAGACCGCTTTCAGCGGATGTCCCTTCACTATATTCTAATTCTATACACCTAATACCTACTTACCTAGTACCTACCAATTTTATTAAGGTTTTTGAATCACCTTTTGTCATTTTAAATATTAGGTATGCATAAACCTTGCTAACGCAAAATCCAATTTCTTACCTGCCAAAAAATCTACATAGTACAAACAGAATAAGTACACACTATTAGTTATAGACTTATAGACGGATAGTGAATAGAGAACACGTAAAGATATACAAAATGAAATATTTAATCTACTTATTGTTAGCTTTTTGCTAACAAAAAGACCAAATAATAACTTGCCAAGTATAGTAAAGTAAATAATGAATGCCCTAATCTAGTCCTAGTAATAGTAGTTAGTACTTATAAATGGCATTGGACTGGGGATTTGCAAAGTCTGACTATGAGTTGAAAAATAGTCATAACCACACAGCATAACTTATCTAATATTTTATTAGGTTTAAATGTTATAATACCCAATATAAATGTGTATAATGTTCCATCCTAATACTTGACATGCAAATGTACTCGATATACAAATGTAAAAGTATAATAATCCGAGTTTTATATAAATTAAATTGCAAGCTAAACTACCATTTGAATTTGAATATTCAGTAATAATTATTCTTTTGGAAAATAGAATTTTGGCTCTAGTTGTGGTATGGTATATCCAATATACTTCATACTACTTAATACAAATATATAAAATATAAATAACTAGGTATGTAGTATAAAATATCGTAGTAGTATAAAGGTCGGTCGACGTCGTCTATAATAGCTGGAACATTGATCTTGCTTTATTTTATTTGCTCTAAACTAGTATAACTAAACCATCATTTACCCCCATTGGCCTTTATATCAAACGAATCCTATATTTAATAATTATGCAACTATTTTGAAATAGAACATAATATATAATACTCTATAGTACATACATAAGCATTTTATTAAGCAAATTTTGCAAAACCGAATATAATTTCTTGATTCTTGCACGATCATTACATATTTAAACTTTATGTGCATCTGATTTTGTGCAATTTAACACAACTCACAGAGAGAGTTAAATATTCCACGATGGCAATCTATTATCCCAGTCTAATAGATTTTTATCCTTGGAGGTCTCTTACACGTGATTACGAATTTAATTAGACTGAATACTCATAATGTTTCTAAAAAGTTGTTAATCCTTTGAATAAATATAACTAATCTTGGTTCAAGTTCAATTATTGCTTTTAGCAAATATAAATAGAGACATATTCCATCATTTTTGAATCGTAGTAAAATTGAATAGGAACATAATACATATACTATACTGATATTTTCTACGAAAGTTATTAAAAATACAATACAATACAATACAATACCAATAATACCACCAGTAGAAAATGTACCTAAAGAAAAATCAACATTTTTTTCTATTTCAATCATCTTTGCCTCACCATCAGACGTAATTGTAAGTGTAAGTGCTAACACTTCATGTTTAGTACTTGATGCCAAAAATGACAAAGCCCTGATCAAAGTTAGGAAAAAAAACTTCACTCAAATAACTAATTGCACATATGGAGATAAAGTCAAATATAAAATGTTTACCCATCTGGGTACACATCAACCAACCCACCAAAAAAGCAAAGATTACAATTACATAATAAGATATAAATGAAATGGGCAATTTTTTTTGACAAACTTCAAAAGTCAAAAAAGAATATAAAACTCCAAAGGTTTATGTTGTCCAATATTTAAATGTGTCGTGTCGTGCAGGACCTGCTGAATAGTACAATTCATTTTCTTAAAACTTTAACCAAACCAGCAAACCAGCAGGAATTTTAGCTAAAAATAAAGATGTTTAAAACCTTTTTTATTACTTTCTCCTTTCCTCGTAAAATCCATTTTTACACTATTTTTATTGTATATGCTCAGAACCTATTGTAAACTGTATAATTAGGTATCATGACTAATCCTAAATACGACAAAAACCAACAAAAAAGAAAAGAAAATTAACTCATAATTATAATTGGATAGCAGAGAAGACATTCTTATTTTATGAAACCAAAACCATATTTTCTAGATTTTCTTTTAGTTTTCGAAATCTCTAGACTTTCTGTAGGCAAATTGATATTTTTATATTTATTATATAATCTAATCTAAAACGTAGTCTAAATATAAATCAATTCATAATCAGACAAAGCAGGTATAAGTAATATAATAGGTAGATTGGCGGAATTTGGAAAGGAAATTGTCGCCGTCGTCGTCAAAAAGATGAGAAAGGTCAAAGGGAATTTACAACTTCCTTTTTTGCAAAGCTGTAGCTAATTGCAAAGGGTTTACTAGTACTTAGAATATAGAAAATAGAAGGTAGGTCTTTATTTGCTACATAAATAAGTATAGATATGGTCTTATAAAAATAAATATATACCCATAGAATATAGGCAAAGTTAATGAAAAGGTAGATATAGATTTGCTACGAGTTCTATAGGTATATAAAATAAAGTGAAGTAAAAAAAGATAAAAAGAAATTCTTTTGCAATTTGGAAGTATAAAATGTTTTTAATAGCCACATTAAACTTTAAAGATAAGTTGAAATCAAGAACATATCTACATACTACATATATGTATTAGGATTAGGTATATTTATATTTGAAGAATTCTTTGAAGAATTCAGAAGAAAATTCAAAATCCCAACATCACTGTCTGAAGAAATAGCATTAAAGGCTATCAAGAG
>JAQIXA010001429.1:0-24905 GCA_034699045.1 Nanhermannia cf. coronata Gr-Ori-00579 | reverse complement strand
TTACTCGAGACAAAATTCAGATTAAGTAACTTTTTCTTACTCGATATAAAAACTAAAATTTAGATTAAGTAACTTTTTCTTACTCGAGACAAAAGTCAAAATTCAGATCTAGTAACTTTTTCTTACTCGAAACAAAAACTCAAATTCAGATCGAGTAACTTTTTCTTACTCGAGACAAAATTCAGATCGAGTAACTTTTTTTTACTCGAGACAAAAACTCAAATTCAGATCGAGTAACTTTTTCTTACTCGAGACAAAAGTCAAAATTCAGATTAAGTAACTTTTTCTTACTCAAAACAAAAGTCTGATTATAAAATTCATTGTTATCATTTTTTATTCTGTATTTGGAATAAAAATTATTTCATGTCTTAATAGAACTAAATATATCTTAACCTATAAAAAATGTATATTTCACTCTTCACAATCTTCGTTATCAGATTCAGATTCAGATACTGATAATTCAGATTCGCTTTCTTCACTTGTAAAATCAGAATCGCTTTCAATATCAATCATTTTATTTATAATATCATTATTCTCTTTACGTACACAAGAATTTAAACTATTATATAACATTTTAAAAAACTTGCACGACACTTTTCCTATATTATCTATTACAAAATAATCGCCACGAGGCCCGAAAGGCCCGATGTACTTTTTAATTCTGTTCACATGCTCATGATTATAAAATTCATTGTTATCATTGAGCGCTAATAAGACATCAAAATAAAACATATTTTGTTCTGTATTTGGAATAAAAATTATTTCATGGTTTAAGTCACATTCAAGAGCAATACCGTCAAGACCCCAATCGATCGACATCGAAATAAGTATTAAGAAAGCATCTAAAATTTCATTGCCCACTAAAAGTTTAGGCTCCGCCTATAAAATAAAATTCTGAAGCCTAAAAAAATTTTCACCCCAATCCACCCACTTTTTCCTGCTCACTCTTCCTTGAGACTAGGACCGAACAAGTTTTAAAAATGAAACGCAATTATAAACTCCCGAAATACCTTAATTATCATTATGAATGTGATTTATGTTCATTTAGACATAGAAGAGCTGAAGCTTGTTCAATACATTTTCGTGAGCATCATTCATGCTCTACATGTTCAGAAGTGTTTGTGAATAAACAAGACCATGATTGTATCCCTAATGTAATTGGCACTGGTGAAACTAATGAGGATATTGGTGAAGTTTTTTATTTAAGTAAAAAAGCGCATAACAACACTCTCCTTGATTACAGTCACGAACCTATTCATTATAATACTTTAGACGAGTTTTATGCTTTTATTACTAATCCGACAATTGAATTGTTAACAAAAAAGTTAAATGAATTGAAAGGTCTAAAAGTAGAGTTAATTACAACAATGATTTTGGAAAATCAAAAAACTCTAGAAAGAGAAGAACGAGTATTTCATGCACAACAAATTACAATTCTTAATACAAATTATATAAACAGATCTATTCAATTATCATTTGCACACCAGATGGAGACCCTTGCCCTATACAACTATAACGCTAGTGGATGGACGTTTTTATCCGTAAAACGGTTCGACGTAGCCATATCAAGATTCGTAGTTTTAAGCGGTGGGGCATTCAATTTTAAAATGCCTGCACATTTAAAAAATCGACATGGTTACCTCAATTTTAAAGTAAATGAGGGGTGTTTTATGTATTCGGTTTTATCTGTTTTACATCCATTTACTCCAGAAAACAATCATAATGTAAAGCGAGACAAGCAAAATATTAACAATTACATCAAATATATCAGAGAATATGAGTTTCTATCAACGCAAAATTATTCCTTTTTTGACATAGATAAGTTTGAGGAAAAAAATAATATTTCGATAAATGTCTATAATTATGATAATGGTTATATCTACCCTGAAAGAAGAACGACTCTACCAATATCACAATGTCAAAAACATGTAGATCTTTTTGTTATCTATAACGAAAATAAGGAAATGCATTATATAGCAATTCATGATTTATCAGCATTCATAGGTGGAAATACCAGACGTATGTTTATTTGTAGGTTTTGTTTTCGTAATAACAGCGATGAGTTGGTACGAAATAAACACGAAACTATATGCCAATACACAGGAAATCCTTTATATATATTTCCTGATTATGATTACGTTGAATTCAAAGATATATCAAAAACTCTCAAGTGTCCTTTCGTAATTTTTGCTGATTTGGAATGTATCCTTAAACCATTACCGGAAAAGACTGTTAACAAAACCGTTCTCGAGCATCTCCACGTCCCCGGGGCGTATGCCTATATAGCCATTTCAGACAAAGGTATCTATGATTTTAAATCATATGTAGGAGAGAATGTTATCAGTCATATGATCACATCTTTGTTGGCGCTCTGTGATGATATTCTTGAAGAGATTAAGTATAATGCACCAATGACGATGACAAAATTAGACAAATTAAGGCATGATGCAGCGACAAAATGTGAGTTTTGTCAAATTGATTTCGACCAGAGCGAGTACAATACAAGAAAATGTCGTCACCATTGTCACTTTTCATCAAGGTATTACTATATACATTATTCATAATTTAATAACTTATTTAGGTATATAATTTATTTATTAGGTTTCTCCACAGCCTTTGTAATTCTTGCAATCTAAAAATCAAATTTCGTAGAGAAGTGAATTGTTACTTCCATAACATGACCAATTATGACGGGAATTTAATTCTGAGTAATTTGAAAGATTTTAATACAGAAGAAATCAAAGTCTTACCTAGATCAAAAGAGAAATTTCTATGGATATTACTAAAGGATAAATTGAAAATTATCGATTCAAACAATCATCTACACTGTAGCTTGGCTAATCTAATAACTGAATTTAAAAAGGATAAGACTAAAAAGTTCAAAATAACCGAATCAATGTTTAGTAATTATAACGAAGAACAGCTCGATAAAATTACTAAAAAACAATTATTTCCATACGAGTATTTTAGTAGTTTAGAAGTACTAAACACAACCAACCTACCTACCAAAGATGATTTCTACTCATCATTAAATATGTCAGCTATTACAGATTTAGAATATTCTGAATTTCAAGATATTTATCAATTACTAGGCTGTCGTACTTTCGGAGATTATATGCTGAAATATTTAACATTGGATGTAACGATTCTAGCAGATATTTTTCTACAATATAGAGATGAATGTATTAAGGAAATGACCTTAGATCCAGTGTATTATGCTACACAAAGCAGTTATTCTTGGTCCTGTCTTCTATACAAGACAAAAGCAAAGTTACAAATACTGAAGGACACAGAATTAATTAATTATTTTCAATTTAATTTAAAAGGAGGTCTTTCATTGTCAAACAAGCGATATGTAGAAGCTAATAATATTTATAATCGAAATTATGATGATACTAAACCCAAAAGCGAGTTATTATTTCTAGATATAACTTCCTCATACCCTCATATTCTATGCGGCGATATACCTGTATCAGGTTTTCGATTTCTGGAAGGAGAAGAGTTAGAGAATTTTGATATTTTTAAGATTGATGAATCGAAAAAGAAGGGGTATGTAATATGCTGTGATCTCGAATACCCTAAAGAATTTAATTCAGACAATCACCAAATGCCTATGGCTCCAAATCACATAGAAATTAATATAGAAAATGTAGGTAATTATCAAAGGGAATTAGCAGAAAGATACAACTTACCAATCAAAGCTAAAAGACTTTTGCTGACTTTTAACGATAAGGATAATTATGTCGAAGACTACAAACTAATACAATTTTATATTGAACGGGGATTAATTTTGAAAAAAATTCATAAAGTAGTTGAATTCAATGTTGCACCTGTTTTTAAAGAATTCATTGAATATTATTTGAACAAGAGAGCTAATTCTTTATCAGAAGTAGAACGTTACATGCTGAAGCTGGTTATAAATTCAGTAAGTATATATTAGAATTATATTTTTAGAGCATAGATTAAGATTTTTTTTTTCAGATCTTTGGGCGCACACTTTATGATACTAAAAACAATGTGGATGTTAAAGTATGTATGGATACTTACTCAGCGATACGGTTTATTAGAAGTCACAAGTTCAAGTCTAGATACATTGTAAACGAAAATATGTCAGTTTTTGAATTTGGTCGCCCGGTCGTTGTTTATGAACAAATGATACCTATAGGGTTTTTTGTTTTAGCAGGGTCAAAATTAACATTGTATAAAGGACAGTATAAAATGTATGATCATTTCGGGCCTCGTGGTGAACTCATCTATGTTGATACTGACAGTCTCTTGGCGTTATTAGAAGTGAGAAAAGGAGATGAGAATCTTGGAAAAGAACTTAAAGAATATTTTGCTACCCCTATGCTTGATACAAGTAACATACCTCCTTGCAATGACTTATTTTTAGATTTACATAGCAACGAGAATAGAGGTAAGAGTGGATTCTTCAAGGTAGAGTATCCAAATGATGTCATTGTAGAATTTTGTGCATTGAAACCGAAGCAGTATAGTATGAAAATGTTTAGTTATTTAGAACGAAAGGATCGAGAAATTATAAAAGGAAAAGGAATTTGTAAGGCAGTGTTAAAACGTTTAAAACATCGAGACTATAAAGCAGTCTTAAGTACACAAAAAATTGTTAGAATACCGATGCGTTCTATCAGAAGTATGAAACAAATTGTCTACACTATAAAAGTTAACAAATTGGCAATGTCTGCATTATCATTCAACCGACATATAAGACCTAATGGAATTGATACTTACGCATATTTCGATCCTAGAATTGAGAAGGAAGAAGAAGAAGAAAGATTAAAACAAATAAATATGGAAGAAGATGAAGAAATTGAATCAGTGTAAATATGGAAATGGACTTTAAACTTAAATTTCCACTGGGCTGCCTCATAATAGGGCCAAGCCAAAGTGGTAAGAGTTGTCTAGTGTTTGACATCATAAAAAACAGAGATGAGATATTTGACACGCACATTGAAAAAGTTATATACGTGTATTATGAGTTTCAAGACAAATTTCTTACATTTAATGACCCTAACGTAATTTTTACTGATCAAATATCTGATATTGAAAGTTTATTAGTAGAAAATTCTTTAGTGATTATTGACGACATGCTAACAGAGTTAAATTCTGTTCATAATAAACTAATTACAGACTATTTTACTCGTCGTATACATCACGCTAAAATGGGAATGATTTTACTCTTACAAAACTTATTTACAAAGAACCTGCGCACTGTAAGCATTAATTCTCAATATATTATTCTAATGAAGCAGATCCGTGACCTTACAACTGTCTCCAAATTGGCATCTCAACTTGCCCCGGGCAATACTAAATACATAGTAAATAGTTTTCAAAGAGCAACGGAAAAACCATTCGGATATCTACTTATTGATTTGAATTCTCAGAGCAAAAACAAATATAGACTCAGATCATCAATTTTACCAACACCTGAAACCTTAGTGTTCAGTGATTCATAAATACATAAAAAATCAATTTCTCCATTCATACAGATCATTAACTCTTTACAATTCAAAAGGTAAGCACTTATCTTTTTAATTCTAATAAATAATAATGATACCTATAATAAAAAATGGCTAACAGAGTTGATTGCAATATTGAATTTTTGCAAGAGTTAAATACTACCAGTACAACTAAATATAGAAAAAACATTAGACGAGCCTCAGACGAAGAGCTTAAATGTCTATATGAAGTATTAATTAACGCCCCAAAAGTAACAAAAATTTTAAAACAAAAGATAAAAAAATTAGAAAAGAAAAAATTCAAAACATTAAATAGTTTAAAAAAGTTTTTTTTAGCAAGTAAAGCATTGGTTATTGCAGCTATAAAGTTAGTTTTTAAGTTTAAAAATGGCTAAAGTTTACCGAGTAATCCCAGAAGCTATATATGATAGGTTTTTTAAAAACATAAATAACGAAGAAGATACTACTTCTAGTACTGCGCAAAAGCCTAACCAAGATTTCGATTTTTTTATACACTTTTTCCCAAAAAACTACAAAAATAGAGCTAGTAGAATATTACATGCACTACAAGATAATGTAAATAGTAAAGGTCAAATTATATATAACAATAATATAGTAGAAAACAGTCATATAGTAGATCTTATATTATATTCATTAAAAACATTACCAACTAAAAAACGAACAATTTCAGGTCTAAAAGAATTTATAGACTTATGTATTTTTAAACACATACCAACCGAACTTTTTTCTGCAAATTTCATCAAACAACTTTCGAGTTCCAAACCATCCACTACAAATTCTTCTTGGAAAACATACGAATCAATTTTTTAATATAATCAAAATGTCTGCATCTTTACAAAACAAAAAATTTACAATTTACGGTGATATCAATCGAAACCGTACTATCTGCCCTATAAAATATCTTGATATGGTTATCATAGACCTATATCGTAGATTAGGATTAGTTGAAATTGATAATCACGAAACTAAAATTTGGGATATTTATTATAAAATTCCTGACATGAAAAATGAGTATTATACATTCATAACCGATTGCGAAATTTCAAAGAATAGAATATATAATGTTTTAAGCGACTTGTTGGAAATTTATAGCGAAGTAAATAAAATTCACCTACACGATAAATTCGATTTGTATTACACAATACTTAATATCAAAAAAACAGAGCATGTGTATGACTCACAACTGAAAGCCTATAAACCAGCTATAGAAAATACTAACGAAAGCGCACGCCCCGAAGGCCAAGAATTTGAAACAGAAGCCTATAGCATCGATCCTATTATTGAAGAGTTTCTCGAGAGTCTATAAATTTTTTACTTTACCATCACACCATGTCAGCTTTACGCTCATTCACCACCATCATGTCTAAATGCCCAGGATATCGTTGCATCTCGTACCGCGTGAATGCGGATACATACAAAGGCCCCGCCCAGGAGGCGCTGGAGTGGGACGTGAATACCAAAACACCATACGTTGAAACATGCACCCACGAAGACAATTCATGTGACCCAAAAGCAAAGTTTATGTATGCAATGACTAAATCATTAGCTGAAGGACATATTTCACCTGAACATTATGTCAAACTTGTTCATGAAAGTAAGGATCATCCATTTACTTCATGGGTTAAAATGAACGGTCCAGAATCAATAATTTACATAAAAAATGAAACAAGAAGTGTTTCATTCAAAGTTGACCACGTTCCAAATTTGATTCGAGATCTGACAAGATATTATACAAACACAATACACGAACAAAGAGCTATAACCGAAAGCTTGAAAGACGCCAATAAGATTATTAAAGACGCAAAAAATGCACCAAACAGCCCACATTATTTTTAAACACCTATAAATTTCATCTAACCTCAGACAACTCTTTACTAATTATTTCTCATTCATTCATTCAACATGGCCGAAAATTGTCCTGGTTTTTATTGTATAACTTTGCGAAAATTTGATTACAACGGTCCACCAGAACCAGATCTTGAATATTATAGAGACTCAAAAATTGCATACACAGTTAAGTGTTATCACAAACGTAACGAGTGTGTTCCCGACACATTTTTTAAATATCTTTTAATAAATTCTTATGCTCGAGGTGAAATATGTTCGAAAGCATATATGTCAATTTCAACCAAAAACAAAATTACTAAATCAAAGTTCATGACAATAAAACAATTTGTCGACCATGCCTTCAAAACACAAATATCTCAACCCTAGACAGCCATCTTCTTTTTCCGGATTAAGCGGATATGTTAAAAATCAAAATGTAAATAAAGTAGATGCAAAGAAAGAATTAGAATCATATCCTACCTACGTACTTCATAAACCTATTAGAAAAAAATTTCAAATGCGATCATACATAGTGTCTTTTCCAAGAGATCAAATACAAATTGATTTGATTGATTTGACAAAATTCGAAAAACAAAATAATAATTATCGTTATATACTTCATGGTATTGATTTATTTACAAAAGAACAGCAAGCAGTTGTAATGAAAAGAAAAACAAAAGAAGTTTCTTTTAAAGCTTTTATAAAATTGTTAAAACTTTTTAAAACAAAGCCTAGGTCAGTATCATTTGATATTGGCGGAGAATTCTTTAACTCCCTCTACAAAAAATATTTTACAGAAAATAAAATTCAATATTATTTAACGTATTCATCAGTGAAAGCATCTCAAATTGAAAATGCAAATAAGCAGTTAATGGGTAGAATATCTAGGTATTTTACTTTTTCTAAAAAACAACGATATATTACTCAATTACCTAATATAATTGAATCATTAAATCATACTTATCAAAGAGCAATCGGGATGAAGCCCAGCGATGTAAATACTACTACTTATAATCAAGTATGGGACAATTTATATAACAAGTTATTACATAAACCAAAGCCTAAAGCGAAGTTTAAGGTAGGCGATAAAGTTATAGTCTCTAGAATCAAACGATCGTTCGAGAAAGGGTATTCACAAAATTATGGTAACGAAGTTTTTACCATTCATAAAATCAATGATACTATACCAGTCATCACATATCTCCTTCGAGATTCAAACGACGAGGTAATTAAAGGAGGTTTCTACAACCAAGAACTTACTTACGCACCAACATAATGGAGTCTTTTTTAGTACATTTACATAGTACTAGTTCTACTGACATTTACCCTAATAATACAAGTAGTAGGTTTGTTAACAAATTATACAAACCGCTCAGATTCTCCCAAAACACGTACGAAGTAGGCCTAATAGATATCGGTTACTCTACTAAAAAAAGTACATTTTTTCCAAAAGTAGGCGGGTCTATAACTGAAAATACTATCAAGATAGAAAATAACTCACATCTAAAAAAATTTAGTTTTAAAAAAGAAGATTTGCATATTGCTGAATATTTAGCACTTAAAATTAATCATATGTTGAAAATTGCTAAAGCAGATGTTAAAATCGAAACATTTTCAAGAGCCTTAACTGATCATTTATCATGTAGTATAACAGTTTTAAGAAAAGACACTACATTTACCATAGATCAAGCTTTAAGTGAAATATTAGGATTTAATCTAACAGAATTTACATATGGAGGTAAAATAAGTAATAATAAAATTGATGATGATAAGCTATCATCTTACACAAGAGATCACGAATTTAAATTTGAAGTAAAAACTGGAGAACCATCAAAAACAATAAATGTATCAGAACCAAAGGAAAAGACAGTTGAAAGTTTATTATTCGAAATTAATAAAGCTCTAAATTTAGCAAAGCTACCAATCTCATTTACCCAAAAAGGTAACAAAGTTGATGTTAAAATTATAGCAGATGATTTAGTATTAGAATTCGAACATACTTTATCAAAATTCTTTAATGTTTCACGTATTCAAAATACATGTTCATTAACTACAAATTCTGGTTTCGAAAATTCTAATCATACTATGGTAATGTTAGATATAGTTAAAAACCAATTTTTTTGTAATAAAATGTTTCCATACATTCGCATCATTAATGAAAAAGCACCAAAACCTATTTCAGACAAAATATACTATGTTCCACTGTCTAAAAGTTATATTGATTACATTTCAGTAGAAATAGTTAACGAGTTATTAGATGAGGCTACAGTCGCTGATAAACCATCATGGCTAACACTACAATTCAGACCGATTTAAATATTAACAACATAGATAATTTCTCTCAGTTAACTGGAGCCGGCATTTCTGGATTCTCAGAATCGTATGGTATACCTATCAAAAGTAGCGCCAAGAGTACGTCTATAATAAAGAGAAAGAGAAAAAGGAAAAGTACAAGTAGTTTAGTAGGTAGAGGTAAACGAAGAAAAGTTCGAAAATCAAAGTCTAAAAATAAGAAGGGGAAAAAACCTAGAAAAAGGAGGCGTAAGAAGTCCAACCCTTTTAATAACCAGATTGGTGCTGGCAAGTCTCGAAGGCGGAGAAAGAAGAACACCTGTAAAAAAATTAAAAGACGTAAAAAATGAGTTCCGAAATACAATCTTCCGCTATCATGCGGTCAGAATTTAATTTATTCGAAACACCAGAACGTGATGTAAGTGTTGTAAATTCACAATTTTTTCCCATCTACCCTTTAACATCAACAAAAGAACGATATTCAGATATTCAATTTAACATACCCGGTAATGCAAATCATTTTTTGGACCTACAAAAATCATATTTATATCTTCGTTGTAAAGTAACTGGAAAGGGAGATGTTCCATTAACAGCTGCATCAAAGTGTGCAACTACAAATCTATTTTTGCATTCAATGTTTCAAAGCGCAGAATTAACTATCAACTCTACAATTACTGATCCTGTTACAAATAATTATGCCTAATCATATATACAAACCTTACTAGGTCATGATGATATTAAAAAATCAACTGACGATTCGTTAGCAATATATTATAAAGATCCTTATCCTGGCAATTTTACATTCAGAATAAACCCTACAGCAGCGGCAGGCGCCACCCAGGCCGCCACCCAGGCAGAGGGGGCTGAACCAATACCACCAGCTAAACCACTCAACCCATCATTTATTAAAAGAAAAAATATCATTGCATTAAGTAACGAGTTTGAAGTGATGGGTAATATCAATTTTGATATAGCGAATCAATCAAAATATTTACCGCCAATGACTGATCTAAAGATAAAGCTACAAAGAAATCTCGATGATTTTTGCCTTGTCAATGACACAAACGTAGTAAACGATATCGTCCATCCTTATGAAGTACATATTTTAGAAGCAATTTATTATATAAAAAAAATAACTCCATCACAAGCAATCACATCAAAATTTTATTCAGAAATATCTAGAACACCCGCAAAATATCCAATCGACCGAGTAGACGTCAAAGTATTTACAATACCAACCGGATCATTATGTGCAAGTTCGCAAAACTTATTTACAAACAAAACACCTAATAAATTAATCCTAGCATTTGCAGAACCATCTGCAATGGTCGGCGAACTCATGAAAGATCCCTATAATTTTTTACCAAATAATTTAAAGAAAATATCTTTGTCATTGGATAATGAATCAATTCTATATAGAGATATCAATTTCGATTATTCTACCACAAGTAATCAGACAATGATTGGATACAGTACATTATTAGACCAAAATAAAAATCTTGGTAACGGCTTAAAGTTAGAAGAGTATACAGGCGGCAACTTTTTTATCATTTTTGATATATCATCTTCAACCATTGCAAATAAATATTCAGTAGAAAAATCAGGATTATTAACCATCGATCTCGAATTCTCAAGCGCTCTAACAGCCCCATTAAATTGTATCTGTTGGCAACAAATGGACGGACTCGTTGAAATTGATAAAGAAGGTAATGTTAAAGTAGAATAAAAATGAATTTAGAAACAGTTAAACTCTACCTGGATAGGATCATTAATAAACAAGCAGTGCGATATTGGGATGTACTACCTAAAGATCTACTCGATTTTAAGAAATTCCCTTGTCTAATTATACTTAATTCAACATCAAATGTATCCGAAATAGGTCACTGGTTACTATTCTATGGAGAAAGTTGTAAGAAAATTTACTTTTTTGATAGTTTAGGGAACCTACCTTCAAAGTATGGCTTTCCAACTATGAACTACAAAGTAGAGAATAGAAAGCAATGGCAGTCATCAAAATCAGATATATGTGCGAAATACTGTCTTGTCTATAGCTACTTTAAAACTAGAGGATACAAAATGAGCAAATTTTTTTCAAGATTCACTACAAATCAGAAAAAGAATGACATATATATAAATAGATTATTCAATAGAATAAAATAGTTAAGTTTAAAAAAATTTAAATAAAAACCAAAAAAAAGGGGTTTAAAAACCCGCCCATGAGATGATATATAGGGAACGTTCACGTCGTTCATCTTGATCTAGACTAATACCCTATAAAAATACATATTTAATATCTATATAAAAACTAAAGCTCTTTTTATTTTTTCAACAGTTAAAATATGGACGCCTGGAAGTATAAGGTGGAACAAGTGAGACTCGAGTCTTTTACCCAGGATTATACTGGGCTTATAAAACCTGAGATTTTAGCTCGCGCCGGATTCTTTTTTTCCGGGTGCGGCACAGACTTTGTTATTTGTGCTTTTTGCAAAGGCTCGTACGGTGGCTTTGCACAAGATACTGACATAACCTATATACATAGAATGTTCTTTCCCTCTTGCCCTATGCACACTAACGTTTTTTTGGATAATATTCCGATTAAACCAGCATATGATAAATATACATGCGAATTTACCCCTGGAAAGTTTTGCGATTTGAGTTCACGAATACTTACATTTCCATTACCTATATCATTAGATAATTATACTTTAGCGACATATGGTTTATATGTTGACAGAAATGAATTTTTATTGAAATGTTTTGCTTGTAATCAAATGTATAATAGAGGTGATGCAACTAATTTGGATACTCATAAACTAAATCTAAATTGTCCAGGAGTTAAACTTTACAATAAAGCTGATTATTTTAAAGAATTAGTATTAGATGAATGTAATAAGTGTACAATTTGTTTTGAAAACAATATATCTATTGTAACATTTCCATGCTCACACACAGCCATCTGCAGCCAGTGTTCATTTTCAATAAACGCCTGCTGTATTTGTAGAGCTAAAATTGTTGCGAGAGCTAAAATAATCATTGTTAGTTGAGATGTGCGACCTTCCGGTTGTGCTTAGAAAACATCGCTGTTGGACAGACTTTCCTAATCAAGCTGATTCTTTCAAGTGGGCTTCTTTAGCTATTCTCTATCCTGACACAAGAGAACGTAGATTGAGACAAGGTATTAGACAGTATAAAAATAAACAAAATACTATTTACATTCCACCAAATTGCGATTGCGATCACTTTTTTTACGACGAATTCGAATTTGGTAATCAAGTTTCGTTAAATATTTTTGTATTAAACGAGGAAGAGAAAGTCGTTCCTTATAGACTTACAAGAAAAAAGTTTTCAGATTATACTATAATACCTAAACATATTGATTTATTTTTAAATTTTGTTAATGACAAAAAAAGATACATAGCGATTCATAAATTAAGCAGTTTTATAAGACCCATTACACGCTACCATTCAAAACGTTACATATGTCGTTATTGTTTACGACAATTCCAAAAATACAATACTTGGCGTCAGCATGAAGCAGATTACGCTGAAAAAGGGTGCATTTGTAGAAATCATCAAATCTGTTTAGAGCCGCATGCTTTTTATAGGTAAGTATTATTTTAGATTTTTTTCTACCTCATAGACTTTTTTATAGAAGTAGGTTTTTTAGAATTTTATTTTTATAGTCTTTTTCAAGACTGAGAATTCAGTTCCCAAATAAATAACGTTTTCATTTTAGTTTAAGAATTCATAGAGTTCAGACATAGATTTTATTTCTTAAAAGTATAAAAGTTACACAGGATACGGACATCCGGTTTCTAACAAATTCCTAAGTTAAACAGGTAAGTTTTTACTTTTTTATGTTAGAACCGGAAATGAACATCCTGTTCAAGTCTAAAAATAGTTTAGGTAAAATTTGTTAGGTAGGTAAGTTTTAGTGCTATACAGGTTAGATTATCCCAGAATTTTTAAAAATATGTATTTTTCATACACTTTATACATACACATACTTATACACCCCTAACAGTATGTATAAACTCTCTTATACGGGTAGATAAAGCTAGAAAACGATTTTATCCACATTTAAGTTAAACATTCAATAGCAACCTAAAGTTGAAAACGTTAAACATTCCATAACCACCGGAAGTTAGTATCCGGTTAAGCTAATCTAAAAATAAAACTTACTCTTGACATATTCAAGATCCTTTTATTTTTATATTACAGGTATCAATCGAAATGTAGAAAATGTTAAATGGTGGTATTGATTGAATTTTCCAGCTTTAGAGGTCATGTCACGAATCTTACAATCCTCACCCAATGTCCATATTCATCCCCTATCGAACTGACATGCTGTTGCAAAACTACAATATTACCTAGGTACACTTGCCTTAAACAATTACTTAAAAATTATGATTTTGTTAAAAATAACAAGTATATTATATGTATATTTAAATCTACTTATATGATTTTAAAAAAAATATTTCCTATAGCTATCATTATATTTATGGAGAATTATATTCCTAATTATATATGTTTTAAGATAGAGCATGAAGGTATGCCATTATTTAATTTTACTTTAATTAACATTAAAAATTTAAATTTATGGATAAATAATAATTATTTAACTTTTTCAAAAATTGTACAAAGAAAAAATCAAATAATCAAATCAAAAAAAGAATAAAAACCCTGGTAAGCCAGGATCCAAATGGGTAGAATAAAACTATGCTTTTTTTATAACGTTGCATAGTTTTTTCTCCTCATTTTGATCTCTGACTTAAATAATCTTCAATCAAATCTAAACAAGATCGAAAATCTATGTCCTAAATTCTAATATATTACTACTACTTACTACATAACCACCTACTATTACTTACTATGTATACATACTACACTACCTACTATATATACTTACTACATAACTACCTACTATGTATACTTACTACATAACTACCTACTATGTATACTTACTACATAACTACCTACTTTTAACTTTAATTATTAATTAAAGGCTAAAAATTAATAATAATAATAATTTTTAATAATTAAGATTTGTATGTATTATGCATGTAGTATTTGTTTTTTTTATTTAAAAAAAGTAGAAAAAATTTGAAAATTTTTTTTATAAAAATACAAAAAAGTATAAAATTTAAAAAAAACACACACTAAACGATGTTGAGGGCCTTTGCAGCTGCCTTGGAGGCGGCGGTCCTTGTCACTGGAGCCGTTGAGGTCCCAACCACATTTTTGAGATCTATCGTCTCAAAATCACTCTTAGCACCTGCTTTACGAGCGGTCTTGGTGGTCTTGGTAGCACCTTTGGTCGAGGCGGCGGCGGCGGCGGCTTCAACTTTAGCGGTGGTCGAAGCTGAGGCTTCAATATTGGTTGCTGTAGCTGCCGCAGCAGCGGCAGCGGCGGCCTTCGCAGCTGCAGTCGTATAAGCTTCTACTATTGAGGCTGCGGATTGCCCAGGCGGATTGGTTCCAAAGATCGGAAGCCTGTCCCCTTCTTCACCTATATTGGCGTATGCTCCCCTGCGGCCCACCCACCGCATAAAGTAGAGGGTCGCAGCGATGAAGAGCAGGACTACCACTAGTCCTACAACAATTAAAGCGACAGCGGCGCTCGAGAGATCATCGTCTGGTGTCGGCTCTGGGCTGGTTGTTGTTGTTGTTGATGCTGGTGTTGTTACTGTTGAGGTGGTGATAGTGCCAGGAAAACGTCGAGCACACGCCGCTTGCCACCCGGGGTAATTTTGGATGCAGTCAAATGCAGGAGCGAAGTCTTCCGCATCCCAACGACATGCTAAAATCCCATTGGCCAATCGGCCGAACACCTTCCCATCACCAACACATTTTAAACAATCCATCTAAATAAATAAATAAGTACCTATGTAAGTATTGCGTAAATATGTATAGGTATGTATGTAGTAGTAGAATAAGTAGGTAAGAAATTTTACTTACAATCAGAGTCACAAGCTTTCACACCTAAAATAATTCTAAAATTAAAAAAATATTGTAAATATGTATAGGTATTTGTATATAGTATGTAGTAATTTACTTACCGACTATCTAACTAGTAAGGTTAGATCAATGTATAGGTCCTCTAAATTAAAAAAATAAAAATGTAAATATAATGTACATATGTAGGTATAATAATTATTTACTTACTATCAACTCAAACCAAAGTCAGTCGGGTCGCTCAAAAGTCAAAATCTCAGTCTCGTCTCAAATCTAAAAAATAAAAATGTAAATATGTACATAGTAGTAAGTTATGTATTAGAGGGCAGGTAATTTACTTACCAACTATATATACCTTCAGCTCAGGTCAGGGCTCTCTAAATATATAAATTCTATAATTATAAAAAATATTTGTATGTACCTAGCATAGTAAGTATATGTATGTATTTAATTATTTACTTACCAACTCAAGTAAGGTCAAGGTCGAGTCCGATTACTGCTCAAAAAAACCTAATATAAAAAAGATTTGTCAAAGGTTAAGATTCGAGTTTTTTTAAAGATTTTTTAATATAGGTAGGTACTTACATATTAGTCACCAGTCACCACGCACTAGGAGTGTCAGTAGTTGTAATTGTAATTAAAATTAAAAAAAAATCACAGCCGAGCAATCTCGATCGAATTCGATTTTTGTTTTGGTTCGGGTGTTTTTTGGATTTTTGGGGTATAGTGGGAGCGGGATTTAGCCACTTTGCTAGAAAAATAAAACGTTTTATCTTTCAAGACTTGATACCCCCAAGTCGCGCTTATCCATACCTTTAGGTATGTATAAACTGCAGGTCCAGTTTACATATTTAATACGTATTTATCCAGTACGAGTTTATACATACCTATAGGTATGGATTTGTTCCCATAAAATGTCCAAAAATAATTTAGGGTTTATACATACTACAAGGTATGTATAAGCTGGCATATTGATAAACCGGTTTCACTCAGAGGTAGCATTGGCCACCGGAAGTCAAACCGGAAGCAGAATGCCGAGGAAGGCCTCGGGCTATTTTTTGACCAGATAAATGCTGTAACAAACTACTCAAGATTCCTTCTATGTTATAAAATAAGTGCGGGCTAATATAAAAAAAGAGAATTTGTTTTAGAACACACTTGGAATGATAGTACATTGGAAGTATATCTTGATCCAAAATTACTTTCAGTGGACGTTGTAAAATTAATTTGCGTTGCACCCTGGCGTAATTCTTCAGATTGGATTACAACAAACACAACAATCGATATAAGATGTACTTAACTAATATAGAAGTTACTTACAAGGGGACACTACAGCCTGTATATTTTTGATTTTTTGTATTTTATCAATCAGAGCCATCCTAAAACTAGGTCCGACACCAACAGAAACTTACATCTCAAAATTTGAGATACATTATCAATTTTTGAAATAGTATAAAAAATACATTAAATAATTTGAAAATTATTCTGAAAAAAAAAACATGGTATCTTTAAATTGTATTTGAGCGAAAAGTCAAAAATATCTCGACTAATTTTGAGAGTTGACAAACGACAGGGTTTTTGGATGATTTTGGTCGATTGCATATAATAATTGGAAAATCAAAAATATAGTCTGTTGTAAGTTATATTTTATATTAATTTTTTATAAATACCCTATTAATAGATGCTGAGAAGCCGCAAATAAATAACTCAGAAATTGAATCAAAGTATATTTTTAAAGCCGGTTCAATTGATAATTTTTTAAAATGCCAAGTTAGAGAGTCAAATTCAGACCTTGAATTAAATTTTAAATGGACATTTAAAGAACAAGTAATTTAATTTTTAATTTTTAAATAATTAAAAAAATCAAATTTTTTCAAGATTTAATTTCAGAGTACATATATATTAAATATATTCAAGTTAATCATTGTTTTAATGATATTTACTCAAAATAATTATATTAATATATAATAGATTTAATGACAAAAATTTTTATTTTCATAATTATGTATTTGTTTAATTATACAAACAATTAACTAAAGGAAATTAACTGGACAAGAATAGAAACAGCTACAAGTTCAATATTAAAATTTCCCGCAATTTTTCGAGAGTATCAAGGCCAATACGTGTGCCATGTCAAAAATGAGCTGGGATATATTGATGAAGCAGTTTTTGATGTATTTGTACCTGGTAATATGTAGTAATTTTATTTTGTTTTAAATGTATTTTGTATTTTCTAATTTATATAAAATTTTAAAGGAGGAGCCAATTTGGAGCTGATTTTAGGCATATCTATTTCTACTATATCATTATTATTTGTCCTAATACTTGCTATCTTTTGGAGAAAAAATCGTCGTTATAAAGTATAAATTCACAAAAATATATGAAAAAATTTATTGTTAATACAAAACTGTTTTAATATTTTATAGCAAAATATTCGAGATTTATCGAGCGGGGAAATTGAAAAGTTTTTCAAAGGAGATCCAAATTATAAAGTAGATGGCTCTCAAGTCTGTCCTGACAAAGCTTATGACGAGAGTTTTGAAATTGCCCTCGATGATTTGAAAATAAGTTGGGTTTTTAACAATTCAAAATTCTTGACATTTTTAATTATGCACAAATCTTTAATCTTTGTTTAGACGAGACAGCGATTCTCGGTTCGGGGGCATTTGGCACGGTGTTTCGTGGTGAGTATTTGGGTCGAGAGGTGGCGGTCAAAACGACAAAACCGAATGCGGATGTGGAATATTTCAAGGCACTTTTGACCGAACTGAAAATAATGAGCCAAATCGGAGAACACCCTAATACAGTCGCCTTTATTGGAGCCTCGACGAAAAATATACAACAAAGTGATTTCCTCATAAATATTTTTTACAGGGTGCTTTTTAATTAACCGGCCCTACTATGAATGTTAATAACTCAAAAACCATCAGCCCCATTTTTATCATATACGTCTCATTTGATAGAGGTAGAACAAACTTATTGTTAGATATTGCATATTACTATTACATATATGACAGAATCAAGGAATGCTAATTACTGCGATAAACAACCGTTGTTGATTAATATCCTTAAAACCGCATTTTACTCATCCTTTCATTTACATTTAAAATATATATATATAGAAAATATTGATAGTTTTTCAACCTCATTCGAATGACATATGGAGCAAGCAAAAAGTCTGAGAGTTAATAGAGGAAATTTTTTTAGGAAAATTATATATGGTCGTTGAAATTTGTCCTTTGGGAAATTTAGAAAAATTCCTACGAGATAATGGAGATGCTTTTGAAAATTTTTTCCAAAGGTTTTGAAATTCAAATATCTTAATATTTAAAATACTTGAATATTTATCGTTCTCTTATATAGAAATTCTTATGCGAATATTGATTATAAAATCAACACTTATGATCTGGTATTATGGTCCTATCAGATTGCAAATGGAATGGAATTCATAGCTTCAATAAATGTGAAAATTGAAAAAATTTAGAAAATTTTAATTTTAATTTAAGTTTTGTAGGTTGTTCATGCAGACTTGGCTACAAGAAATGTTCTACTTTTTGACAAAAATTTAGCAAAAATTACAGATTTTGGTCTTTCAAGGAATTTATACAATTACACTGTATACAAGAAAAAGAGCAATGTTGGTTTACAAAAAATTTCTGAATTTTTTTTTCCAATAATCTCTATTAAAATTTTTAATAAGGAAAAATTACCATGGCCATGGCTTGCGATCGAATCTCTAAAATTTTTTACATTTTCAACCCAATCTGATATTTGGTCTTTTGGAGTTAATTTTGTTTACAATCTTTTTTCACTAATTTTAATAAAATTTTGTTTAGGTCACACTTTGGGAAATTTTCAATTTGGGTCAATCTCCTTACGTAGGTCATAGTTTCTCGAATGAATTTATTAAGCTTCTCGAAGATGGCTTTAGACTGGATAAACCACGATACTCAACCCAAGAAATGTAAATTATAACACTTGGATATTTTTTAAATTTTTTATTTAGTTAAATTTTTTTTTAGTTATACGATTATGAGCCAGTGTTGGGCAAACGACCCAAAAGATCGTCCAAAGTTTTCAGAATTAAAACAATTTCTGGTGGAAATAATGAAAAAATTGAGACCTGAACTCGAAGTACAGATCTATATTTTTTATTTCAATTAAAATTGATTTTAATTAATTTTAAATTTGTTAGCATCCAGAGGCTGTTTACACACAATTGTGAAAAAGATCGGCGTTTTTTTTATATATAGGATTTGAAAGTTAATTTCTTTTTTAATTTTAAATTATTTTATAAAAGTAAAATTACTAAAATTTTATTCGATTCTAAGTATAAAACCACAAGCTTCTTCAATTATACAACACCCACCTACAGTATACTCAATTGAACAATACGTTAATTTACCAAATACACTATTTCTTAAAATTCACTATGCATATAAATAATAACAAATAAAAGTAAAACGAATAAATTAGAAATTTTTATCTACCTAAAAATTCGGTAAGTAAGTTTTGTAATTTGCAAATTTGAAGTTTTATTTTCCTTGTAATTTAGATAATGAATAAACAACAGATAACTGTCCCCTAAACCTTTCGAAGGTTTAATTTTCCTGGGAAATCGAAACCAAAATAGGTTTCCACTAGAGCGGTTAGCCTTATCTTCTATAACGTTCTTACTTGTCAGATTTTATATTACAGGGTGGTTAAAAACCAAAAACCCAGTTTATATAATAGTAAATAACTCTTATAGAAATATTAAATTTATTGTAAAAAGCTAAAAACTATCAGAGTAGTTTCAAATTAGTGTTTTTACAAAATTTGAGAATTTTTTATGAATATTAGGGTATTTTAAAAATTAGTTAAAAAAATAAATTTTTTTGAATTTTTTTAGAAAGTAACTTTATAAATTTGCTAAAAAATATGAAATGTTAAAACGAAATTCATAAAATTACTTTCGCAAAATAGTTAAAAATTTCAAATTTTTTTTTAAAACTATTTTATTAAAAATCTCAAATATTTACAAAAATTCTCAAATTTTGAATATAATCTAATTTATTCTTCTGCTTTGAGACAATGAAAACTGAATCTTTAAACCTGAACAACCCTGTAAACTTTAATTATTTTCACTGATATATGATTCACCATTGAAGTCCTAAAACAATCGACTGACCCAATTTGCAAAAAAATTTTAATCGTCGTAAAAAGGATGTTTTTTTTTTAAAATAAACTCATGCCTTTGAAAAGGATTGAAAGAAAATTTTGCGCATGTAATAGTGCGAGTTATGCCATCACAAAAAATTTCTGTTTTACGGGTGATTTTTTTCAAAATTTCACAAGAAGCTACCCTAAATTATCATGACCTCATGGTGCGTATCAAAAAATGAAATATTCTACAAAATTTTACAATATTGCACAAATTCTCTTTAAGATTAGACAATAGTCTAATTTGCCATTGAAATGAGGAAGATTTACAAAGAGTTAGAAAAGAATATTTAGAATGGAGAGTTAAAAATAATTTTTAAAATTCTAATATGGATTTTAGTACTTCTAAAAAGCCTCTGTCCAAGTGTTTAATCTGGGCTGATCAAATAACTTTTATTACAAAATATTTTCTTAACTTTGTCATTTTTCTCGTGAAGTCATTTTGAAAGAAAAAATTTAGACCTTTGTACTTTTCACGTTAAACCTCGTTATGAAAAAGGCCAGAAAGCCCATTTGAAATTTGAACCCAAAGGTATCCTTTAGGTTTGTTATTAGGTCTAATTATATAATAAAGCCTAAGCTTCAGTATATAGCTATTAAGCTATAAGCTAAGGTTCTCTTGGTATGTATTTAAAAAAACATTTCTGAATTTTAGTAATACGAGTAGCAAGATACGTACATTGATATATTTTATTTTGTGTAAATATTTGACTATGACCTCCAGTCCAGCGGGAACATCAAATTTGTATCAAAGATAATTAAATGAAAAGTTAAAAATATCTAAACTAGCCCATTTTTAAGTCATTTCAAATTTCAAAAACTTTTTTGAAATATCCCTAATCTACAGATCTGGTTTTTTTGTAAAATATTTAGGTAGTAGATAAGTATATAATATGATTTTATCAGTTTAAAAAGTCGGAAAATGGATTTAAAATCCCAAAATAGTTTTTTTAGGAAAAGGTAAACAATGAGTCATGAGAAGGATTTCACATTTCACTGCCCATTTATAAATTTATTTATTTGGTCAAAAGGGCCATATTCAGGTCCAGAGTCCAGAGTCATATGATATTCTTATAAAATTAGAAAGGGATTATTTATTTTACAAAAAAAGCCTAGATTTTGTAACCATTTTCAAAAAAACTGAGCTGAAGTGAAGTCAACAAAAAGTTTATAATTTTTTTTTAATTTTATGAATATTTTTAAAATTTTTGAAAAACTAATTCAAAATATCCATCAAAATTTGACCAGATTTGACACTTTTATTTCAACTCTAACATTCAAATAAATCGGTAAAAATAACTTTGATTTTGAACTTTTATTTATATTGTTTTTAGACTGAGAATCACACTACATTATTTAAAATGAGATAGGTAGTATAAAAAATATATTGTTTTGATACTTGGGACCTTTATATAGAGTTTAAGATGAAAAGTCCTGAAAGCCGAATATATTTTTCAGAAATATACCTTATAAATACCGAGATATACAAAATTCAATTGACCCTTCCCTATCAATTGACTCAAAATCAAATATTTACAATACCTTCCAATACTTGACACTAGACAATACATACAATAAAAAATTGATTGAGATTCTATATAGTGTATACTTTTTAGCCTTTATTATGGGGTTTAATATGGAAAGGTCTGAAAGCCGAATACATCCCATTAACCGAACATATTAAAATTACAGATTATCATTTAAAAACTCTCTTTATATACTTAACCTAACAGATTAAAAATTACAAGGAGGATCCGATGATGTCTGAGAAATATGTGATGATGACAAAAACTACGAAAGGAACCACGAATCGTAAGTTTTAATGGATTCTTCTAAGGTTCTTAATTGCTAAAAGTATGACATATATATGATATTATAAGAGATATCATATAAGAGTAAAAATAATCAGTATTTAAGCTTGAATATTTAAAATTTGAGCTAAATTTAGTAGTGGTAATTTTTATCAAGTAAGTTTGGAAATTTTTAATTTTGGGTATTAACTTTAAAGTGACTCTAATCCTATAAGAGTTAATATTTATAGTACTAAAAGACTAAAAATTTATACTTTTTATTATACACTCTATCATGCGCTTCTCTTGAATCGAATATTGAAATTTTTTTGGGAAAATTGTAAAATTTTAAAATTTTGAATCTTAGTTTAAATTTTTTAAAAATAGGTATATACATATATATAATACGTATTTTTTTTGAATTATTTAAGAAAAATTTAAATATTTTGAGAATAAAATGATGTAATTGAATCAGGATTGCCCGAAATGAAAAATACTCAAAACTTTTTTCTTTTGCCTCTAGAAATTTTCAGTTCAAATGGAAAATTCAAATTGAACCGCAATTATTTACGGTCAAATAAATTGGAAGAAAATTTCTAGAAATTCCAAATCCAATAATTCTATCGAAGGGAAATTTTGTATTCGTATAATAAAAGTTCATTTTTATCAATATTTTTAAATTTTTTACAATTTTTTTTGCATTATAAAGAGGAGAAACCCACTGTGATAAAGTGCACCCACTGTGATGCAAAATATAAATCAAAAGCTGGACTTCAATATCATCTACTTGCTTTTAAAGGAGAAAAGAAGTTTACCTGTCATATTTGTACCAAAAAATTTTTGACGAAAATGCAATTGAATGTTCATCTCAAGAGAATGGGTCTTACTCAGCCTCTAAATCAACCTAATAGTGAGTTATCAAGATCCAGAGGTAATTTATTATGACGAGTATATTCTATATCTTGTAAAAAATTTTTGACAAAGTCAAAATACAGAAATTTTTTAATTCGAAAACTATTTTTTAAAATTTTAAAGCCTTTTCAAATTATAACATGTAACATGCGGGTATGACATGTAATTTATGTGTTATAATTTCTATATTTATACAATAGATACTGAAGTATTGGCTCTTTCAGAAGAAAAACCACATCCAGGTCTACTTTGTGGTCAAAGTTTTGGTATAAGATCCGAATTGGAGGATGATATTCGAAAACATCTGAATGAGAGACCTTATGAATGCGCCCTTTGCGGAAATGCCTTCACCGATTCTTCAACACTGAGATTTCACATTAAGAAGTTTCATAGCCAACCACTACGTACATTATTTTTATCGAGTAACGGTCAAAACTAGCTTAAAGTATTTGAACAAGTTAAATTATGGTAAAAATTGGAAAAATATTGAAGAATTTTGAAATATGTTAAAAATTATTTTAAAAAATTTCGAAATTTTTGACATTTTGACTCAAGTCCTCAAGTAAAGTTATGAATTTATATTTTTTTCTCTTTCATTTTTTTAGTTAAATTCAAAAAGTTTTTTTTAATAATTTTTACAATTTATTTCTAAATTTCGGTGCCCAAGTTAACAGCTGGTGATATTTCAAGAATTAAAACCCAGCTTAAAGCTGACTCTAAAAAAAATTTATTCTTAATTTGAAAACAATATTTGAAAATGATATTTGAAAAATGTGTAAATTATTTTCAATTGAGTTGTAGAACACTATTATAATTTCTAATGCTCATAATATACTGTATAGATAGATATAAAAACCCTGGCACAATAACCTATTGTAAATAATCATCTAAATTTAATTAGCAAAAAATTTCCAAAATATGTTTGAAATATTTTATATTTTAGAGTTTATAATTTATTTTTTTTTGTTTTTCATAGGATAATAAAAAATATTTTAACCAAATTTGCAAATAAGGCTTTTAAAGAGGCAAATTGTGGCATTTCAATACCCTAAAGCTTTTAATATCCTCTATTATATAATCAGTTTAGCAAATATAAAAAAATGAGATTTAAATGCCCAAGGGATTATTTTAAATGCGTTTTTGACCCTGATGTTAACCTTTTTTTAACGCTTCGCTCGCAGAATAAATAATTAATCGTCATAAGATGTTAATTAACGCAAACAAGCCGAAATACTTGATATCAAGGAAACAAAAAATTTGTCTAGAAGTCTGAATACTTCTAAGGAAGTAAAATAAATTTTGCTTTCTAGCCTGAATACTTCTATAGAAGGAATAAATTTAAAAAAATTTTCCCTTATAAAAACCTCGAAATTTTTAATAGGTTAAACATGAAATCGATATAGAATTTTACAGAGATCACGAATTTGAC
>JAQIXA010001428.1:0-24918 GCA_034699045.1 Nanhermannia cf. coronata Gr-Ori-00579 | reverse complement strand
CGATAGTTTATCATTGGAAAACAGCATATTATTTGTTGAATGATATAACTTTAAAGCTAATAAATAAAATAAATAAAGCATACTAGCTGCCTTTTACTTCTAATACTAAGATCCAACAAAAGAGAGGCAGCTAGATTTCTTTTCAGTGGTTTTAGTGAGGTAGGTAAAGTATAATTATAATGAATAATTATTTTTTAAACACTTTTTAGGTAGACACTATATACTATATACTTACCTACTTAAATTCCTTTAGATAGTTAAGTACTACTTGTTTTGCTTTTGCATTCATTTCACATCTCTCATCTCAGCTACTTTTTTAAATGTAATTTAGCATTTTAGCATATGTATTATAAAGGTGACACCTGAGATAATTTTTACCAGTTTTGCTCAAGCTTTAAAAAATAATTTAATGACCTTGATAAAATAACTAAAAACATTTCCTCTCATTGTCCTCAGAACTAACTGATGCAAAATATATAGAGTAGCTAAAAAACAATAAAAGTTAATTTTAGTTAGAGTCAGTATAATCTTTTGAGCTTGATTTTGATCAACTAGTACAACAGAATTGTATATCGCATAGTAATATATATTATACAAGTACAAGTACCCATCCATTAGTACCCTACTTCAAGTATTTTTAATGAATTTATTTACAATTACATAATGTACAAGTTTTTAGTTAACTTTTCCTGAATAAAAAATATATAGGGTACAATAACTAATATAACAATAACTAATAACTAATAACTAAAATAACTTAAATTGTTCCAAGAAAATTGAGTCTTTTTTGAATGACAGTTATACATGATTTTTTGCATTCAATTTAATGTAAAATAGCCGTAACTTTTGATTGTTTTCCTATAATTTCTATTTCAATACATTATCTTTATATTGATAATCAGATTAAGGAATTACTCACAATATGCAAAGTAATTCTTAACTTTTATAACTTATTCGATTTTAAATTAAATTCAATTTCATTAATTGGATGTACCTGGTACATATATATTGTAGTACCGCAATATTCTGGGTCTGGGCACAATTTTACAATAATTACAATTTTACATATCTAATACTACAAATACAAAGAACATAATATTATGTACCTACTATGTACTTATACATACTCGTAGGTAGGTAGGGTAGGTACCTCATAAAATTACTACGAGTATTTGAATGAAGGTAGTATGGTACACTTACACAACTACTTACTTTTTTTACATTGTCGTATTTTTTAAAAAATATTTCCATTTCATTAACTTTCTTATAAATTAGCTTGTTCAAAAATTAAAACTAAAATTTGCACTAAAGATAAGTAATATGCTTTTCAAACATCTGTAGATATTTTATTTTATCCTCTAACTTTCCTAAAAGTATCAGATCAGTTAGAAATGAACAAATGTTCAAAAATTCTCAAATATTTTGCAAATATTTTAGTCATATATTTATATTATGCATGTTTTATCTGTTTTGACAAAAATTAGGGTACTTACTAAACCTAATAGTATGAACTGGATTCTAGGCTTTGGAAGATTTATATTATCTAATATGAATAAAGGTCGGGCTCTAAGGACAGACATGACTGTTTTATAGCGCCTATTGCCTATGTATTATAAGATGCTAATATACGTAGATATACTTAATACATATTGTATGTACCTATAATATAAGTAGGTACGAGTATGTGTAAGTACTTACCTATTCCTATTACACATGAATATACATAGGTAGGTAATAAGTGTATTCCAAATTCAGAACGCGTAGGTAAATATTCAAAAAGTTTAATTATAATAATACGCACATTATGTCGACAAAAAAAGCTTTTTTATGGTTTTTGCCTGCTTTGATGGCTTTGCATGTCCAAAAATCTTTTCCCCAAAATTATATTTTAATAGTATATGAATAATGTCTTTGTAACTTCTTTGGATCATTGTCATGCTTCTTTAACATTTCTGAATTGAGGGGTTCTTTGATTGTCACCTTTCTCTGTTTCAGTTGGTCGCCTTCATTTATAAATTACTATGAGATTTTGAGTCAAAAACACAGAAATTTCAATCGAATTATCTAAAAACTTAATTTTAATCTACAAGAGTATAATTATACTGTAAATAGAATAGGATTTTTTCGTAAAAATAAATGAGTAAAATGAGAGTCAGATCGAGTCTCATTGTTTTCTACTATTTTTCTATTTCAATTTCAAACATTTCCGGATATAGGTCTTATGGGGAAAGTTGCCTACCCTCTGTTTTTTCTACTTCACAAGGTATCAATATTTTTATAAAATTCATACATTTTCCAGGTACTCTGAATTTGATTCAATTCATTAGATAATAAATTTTTATATATGAAATAAGAGATAGGGAATAAATTTTCGTAAAAAATCATTATTCACATTTTTCAAAGATTTACGAGTAGTAGTGTAGCTCAAAATTCAAATCGAATTGATTCCAGTTTCAATTTTAAAATCATCGAATTTAGATTAGAATGAAATCGTAAAAATTATTTGACTTCTAATATTCTGTATCGAATCGAGTCAAATTGGTCAACCTTTTATCTTTTGATCTTTTAATTATTCTAAGCCAAAGCCAAATCGGATTTTTGAAATTTTGAGCAAACACTGTATAAATTGCATATTATTTTAAAATATTTTTTTTCAGAAAGAGATTCTTGTGATCCTCGTAGGTAAAACTTTGCTCAAAAGTTTGTAAAAATTTTTGCAAATTTTTTACAATTTTTTTTATTTCTAGATCGTTAATTTGCGAAAGAAGGTACAATCGATGCGATTGTCTGGAAAATATGGTTTGGTCATACAATTACGAGCGATGCTCTTATAAAATTGGATTTCCTTGTTCTTTAACTACAGGCATTTATGGAGATAAAAATGGTAATTAATTTTTGAACAGAATTTGTTCATTTACCTAATCGACTTTGGCTTGTAAAAAATAGTCATTTTTACTTTTTTTTAAGGAAATTACTATCCAGGTCAACAATTAGGACTTGGTGGTACTGGTGGGATTTATGGAGGAACTTCACAATTTGGATCTCAAAATTATGGATCAAATTATCAGCAAAATTATGGGACAAGAAATTACGGCGAATGTCCTTTAAATGGTTCCATTATTTCTCTAAAAGTGTTTTCATTTTATTTTGAATTTTTTAAAATAGGATATTGCGATACACTTACAAGGATGTGTGTTTGTAGCCCTTATTATTATCCAAATCACGATGGGTAAGTTATTTAAAATTTTCAGGCTATAATTTGTATTTTTAAATGATTTTAGGAGCTATTGTAATGGATCACATAACATCATTGGTGATCAAAAATGGACAAAATTGATCGTATTATTCTTATCTGCAATTGTGTTCAGTAATAAATTTACTACTCTTAACTAGACATAATTTTTAAATAGTAATATAATTTAGAGCTTTTAAATTTTTTTATCATCAATTTACTAATATTACAAGCGATAAACATTGTTCAAGTATAAAATGTAAAAAAGTAAAGTTAATTAAAGTCAAATTTTATAGACAACACAAATGATCAAAAAATTTCATTATAGGTTAAGTTTTTTCACTAGCTCATTCATAATGAATTACCTAATGTAATTTTTTTGAAATTTTCAAAACCATATGATAGGTTAAAGATGATTTTACTTTTAAAAACTTTATATTTATTACAATTTGTATAATTATCTTACAAACAAATGATTGATAAAGTTAAGTAACTATCTTAATTAATTCGAAAATCCTAATTCTTTTTTAAGTTATATAAGGTATACTAAACCTATCCTAATTAGCTTTTTATCTAACGCTTATGCTTAGAACTAATGCGAATCGATCCAAGTTAAGTTTCCATTTTTTAAATAGAATTCCCTAACTATAAATATAAGTAGGTATATCCGTTTATCAGTATTTACAAAAAAACTTTTTACAAAATGATTTTTTCAAAAAAATTCGTACGGATTTCTTATCTTAAACATCTACATATCATTTTAGTTTACTAGTAATAATAAGCTAGATCATTTCATTACAGATTAGTTAGCATACTTTATAAAGAACATGAACTTATGATTAGAAATTAGTGTAAGTTTGACTTATATATTAGTATCCTATTAAACTAGAAGATCATATTTCTTCAGTCAAATCACAATATGAATGAATATTGGATAGTATACCTTATCTAACATATAATTAAAGTACTATTTAAATTAAATCACACAATCCAAAACTCAAACTTATAAAGAAAATACCTACTCGTATAACCTATACCTAATTGTATTTGAAGAAAAAGGTACAAAAAATGATAGATAATTATTAGGTAAATATAGAAAAATTTGCCTATCTTTTTTTGCATTAGAAAATATACTCGTACAGTGAGAGTTTGCAAAATGCAAATGCATAATCAAGAGAATTACATCTAATTAAGTATAAGAAATATTTTTGTAATTTGCAGCTATATTAAACTTATTGTCTTCACTAAATAGACTTACCTAACTAAAATCTATTTTTAAATAATTTCAAGTAAAGTAAAGCTTAGACTAAATGATTCTAAAATTAGCAATGTAAAGAGTAAGAAAATTGGGTTATGTAATGTATAGATACTATTAGATATGAAATAGTATTGTTATTGAAATATTTTTTTTAAATTTGCAAATATTTCTTGTACACGGTTAAATGGTAGTATGTATAAGTAGTTTGCTTGTTTTATCCAAAAACTTCCTGGCTCGCGTAGGTGACATATAAAAAGCCATCCTCGTCTAAATAATCCCTAAAATTATAAAAAATGAATTAAGTATAGAAAGTTATTGGATTTTTTATATAATTTGTATGATAATCATAAGCATAAGTAAGGTTTACCTATAAATTTGAGCCAAAGGTCGAGATAAAGATGCCAAATTTCGATTACTGACTAAAAGGTAAAGTGCTTGCTGAGAATTTAATTGCAATCGGTTCCTAAAAAAATCATAAAAGTAAAAAAAATTAGGTCTAATTAATATTAGTTTAATACCTACATATAAGTACTTATACTAGGTACTATGGATTAGTATGAATAATTGTAAAAATGATTAATTTCTTTTAGGATTTCGATTTTGATTTTTGATCAGTAGAATTAATCCTAAACTATCAAATCCCCTAAAACAAGTAATGACAAAGACCAAATTTCATATGTCTAAAGACAAAAACAATCAAAAATTTCTCTTTCTTAAAATATTTGCAAAATATGGTCAAAAATAGAAAAAATTTCGACAAAATATGAAAGAAAAATGAAATTGAAACCCATTTCCACTAATAAATTATCTAAAAAAATTCTTGAATTTTTTGACTTGAACAAAATATTAGACCGACAGATATGGGGTTACCGATCTTATTAGTTTTGAAATTTTGAAAAAGCATGTCATTTAATTCTAAATAAAAGTAAATTTTTCAAAACCTTATAATTGTAATAAATTGAGACATGGTGATTTCTTGTGGGACCAAAAATTTAGTTTTATCCAGAATAGGAAGATTAGTCTCCTTATGATATCTTTCCACTATCACCTGCAAATAGAAAGTACGAGAAAAAATTAGGTTTATTACATTTAAGTCAATGTTTCAGTACTATCTTAAATAAATAGTGTTTACAAAATGTTAAATGGTAAGATTATTTACTAGCAGGGTACATATATATAACTGATAGATACTTACTGGTACTTTTGAAGGAAATTTTGATCTGTAAATATAACAATAGATAAATCATATCATTAATCATCATATTATTTAGGTAATTTTATTTGAAATGTTTAATTATATTATCGACTCATATTCTAGAATATATTTTATGATCATAGTCATAGCTCACCGAATAGCTTGGACTTCTTCTTTCCTTATCGCTGAAATAAACAAAAAAGTAAAATTTAATTTAATATAAAGTAGGGTACCTAATCTATATTTATTTTTTTAAATTAAATACTTATTTAAGTAGTATCAGATCGGATAAAGTACTTAGGTATTTGAATTTGAACAGATTTTGTTTGGTAAAGTTACAAATAACTAGGTACCCTATCAAAAGTCTCAAATTTTTCTGATAGTTTCAGATTCGATCAGTTAGATTTCAGACATCGGTTTGGAGTTTGGAGCTATCTTTTCCAAAAATTCTCAAAAAACAATTTTCAAACATTTTACTCTTGTATAGTCAGAAAAATTTCTTTAAAATATTCTATCTTATTCTAATTCTTATTAGTATGTAATGTAATAACATTATTAACATTTAGGTATGCTATGTTAAAGATTGTACGACAACTGATCCAAAAACCAACGACACTTGGTCCAACGACAACTGGTCCAAAATATGAATGATATAGAACTTACCTTAGAATAGACAAAAACTTTAAAAAATGGTCAGGTTCTACTGATATATCATTTATATTTTGGACCAGTTGTCGTTGTCGTTGGATCGTTGTCGTTGGACCAAGTCTCGTTGGTTTTTGGATCAGTTGTCTTGTCGCAGTACCATGTTAAAGATATACCTATTTGCATAATATAGGATTTTCAAATTCACATAAAATAAAACGATGATAAAATATTGACTCTATATATGTATTTCAAAAGTATGTACCTACATATTACATATCTACATAACTTGTTCATTTCAAAGCTTATCTCCCTATATTCTATATTGAATTGATACAAAGGAAAAAATTATTCAAGGGTTATCTATCTTATCAATTTAGGTTTTGACAAATTGACAAATATTCGCATAAACAACTAGAGTAAAGTATAAAATAAGTACCTATCATTTATTTTGTATTTTGATAGTCTAGCCTAATAAAACTGAAGAGTTCATTGCTTTTTCAACTCGTTTAAAGTTTAAAGGCAATTATGCAATTGAACAGTTTTATATCCGTAAATAGATAACTTTTTAGTTATTTATAAATAATAAAGCTTATGTATTTGATAACCTCGCACAGAAATACTGAAAAATTCTAGTATTTTATTTTAAGTTTAAAATTTACATATTAATTTGAATGTATTGGATAATTATAAATACATACCAAGAATTTTTTTATAGAGTAAGGTAGGTCGTATTACTTAAAGAGATCATTATTCAGCTTCATTTATTAATGTTATATAAAAAGTCAATTTAAAAAATTGGATCCATTATCTCACAATTTTTTAATAAGACCCTATTTATTTATAAGTACCTAATTAAAAAATCTTTAAATGGCTCACATGATATGACAGAAATCTTTATACAAAGACATTATAATTAATCTGTTCTGAGTTTTAAGATGAATTTTATTTCTTACAAGTTATATAGCCAGTAGGATACTACAGTACCTACATAATATTATGTGATGGATGTGTAATATAAAACATATCTCTACCTAATTATCTTTTGGGATCTTATATTACTCTACATGTTAAGATTTATAATTTACAATTTACGTAATAAAGTAGATACATTATACTGATAATGAAAATGAATCTTTATTCAAGCGTTTTTTAAGAAAAAAAAAATTTCCAAAGCATAAAAGTTATTTATCAATAATTATATTTTTTTATACCCTTTCGCTTTCGGGTCAACTTGCAGCCTAGCCCGTAGTATACTTACATGCAGTGTGATACAGTAAACAAATTTTATACTCGTAGGTTCCCTATATACCTATCTAAGTATATATGTAGGTACTTATTATTAAACCTATGTACTCGTATACAATCGTATTTGGCATTTTTAATTTTAATGACAATTAAATCAATAGGTATTTTGCTGACCCTAATTCAGATTCAGATAGATTCAGATTTAGATTTAGAAGGTTCTCAAATTTTTAAAACACCCTACTTTGAATACTTTGAATAGGACTGGATCTATCTAAAAATTTTCAATTAGTTACCTATTTCCTTATTATTTAGGTAGGTACGAGTATTATTCAGAATTAAGTAAAATATGATGCATTGATGCATGTATCAGGTGCAAAGTGCACTAAAAAGTTGATTTTTTGTTCAATAGAAATACTAGCATTTACAGATATACCTACATATTATATGCATACATTAGGTATATCATAAATCTTATAAAAAAAATTAACTCAATATCTTAGCTATAGTATAAGAGTAGAGAGTTAGAAGTAGAAGCCAGTTAAAATACAAGTATAAATAGTAGGTACTAACTAGTATAGGTGTTCCAAACCTAAGAATAAATTAATTTGGTAAAGCAAATAATAAACTTTTAAAATAGATATAAAAAAGTTGAATTGAAGGTAAGGAATAGCTCGAGGGTTTTCATTTCCTACTACAAGTATGTACCATTTATTCTAATGATTCTAATGTATCCAGAATCTCTTCTCGTTTTGACTTTGACTTTGAAATTTTATACCTAACCTAAAATAACATATACTATGTACGAGTATTGCCTAGCTTATTTTAAATTTATTCTACTATTAATGTATCATGTGCTGGATATACAGATATACATACCTATATCTTAACAAAGAAATCTAAAATGTTTAAATTCTAAATAAAATGATAAAAAATGGTTTTGGATTATGACTACCAATTACCAATACTCGATAGTTTAAAGTTCGAAACTTAAATTGATATAGGTAAGGTACTACGGATAAACGATGTCGTATCATAAAAGGTAACTTGAAAATCTAAAATCTAAAAATATGTTAAATTGATGACTTGTCTAAATACCATAAATAAAGCTCTAGAAATATGAAATTTTCAACTTACCCAGAGGTTTTTTCTGTTTGAAAGAAAGACATTTCCTTGTATTATCATTGTTGTCCGGGTATGGCATTGTGAAGTTGGCCTTTCGGTGGTTGATTTTGTATTTATAACCCAACCGATGGCTAGCTACTATTTGAATGATTGGAAACAGTTTCGGAATATATCACTTGTTGATGATTCAAAAAAAATTTCCACAAAAATGTACGATAGTTCACAGAAGACAAGTTTCAAAACGAAAAGCAAAAAAGAATCACTTTTATGAGGATTATTTTTGATAAAAATGAGAAATAAAATTTCTTTCTTTGAAATCCCTGACTGAATTATTGAACTATTAGCTGAAAAATAAGAGTTTTAAGAAATTATTCAAAATTCATATATCTTTTGGATAAGTCTTGATGTTACTAATACCAATAATAGTAGGACAGTAACTAAATTAGTGTATAGACTAAATGCAAATATTTTTCTAGAAAGATAATGCAAAACTGATCTTTTCCTCGCTCTTTGAATTTTCTGAACTGACCAACTAAACTTTTTGATATGAAATGAAATGTGATTATTTTTTTGTCTTTTATTCTTGTAATACTTACATTACTAGTTACATACGAGTATATGCCTAGCCTAGCCTACCAGTACCAGTTTCCAGTACAGTTTTACTACTACTTTATTATATGGTTGGTTTTTGTCAACTAAGAATTTTCTAGCATCTATCTTACACATACACAGGTTTCGAAATATATCTACTGGTCTTGCTAATACACTACATATACATAGGATAAAATTTGATTATTGTATTAGGCTATTTACATTTCATATATTGTATTTAGTATAGTAAGTACAAATTTGTAGGGTACTGTACTGCATAATGCATAATATAATAATATTTATCAGCTACATAGCGAGTGTAGTGTATAAAGTAGGGTAGTTGTAGTTATTAGTTTTAATCGTAATCATAATTCTTGATAATGGTAATAGTAAATACAATATTATCGACTGTTGTCGAGAAGGTTTATATTTATATTGTTTTCAAAGCTTTCAGCTCAGCTGCTTGAAACTTTCCAGTTCACAGTCTAACAAGAAACGTTATGCATCTGCAATCACACTTATTTTTTTTATCTTGAATAAATAAATATTTTTAATTCACAGTAATCTTAATAAATCAAATTATAATCACATATCTCATTCAGATCATCTATAACTTGAAAATTGATTAACGATTAAAAATATTGGAATCACAAACTTTTTACTAGAAATTATAATGTATATATTTATATGTCATGCTTTATTTGGTCATATGCCATTTGTTGGTCCTTAAATGAGCTTATAAAATAAAGCATAGCAGATTAATCCCTATCCGTATAAGCCTTTCTTTTTTGTAAATTAAGATTATCTTTTACATTGAATTTTATTTTAGCCTTTATTAGGCAGGCAGGTAGGTAAGTACTATCTATTTATATATTTATCCTATTTTTTGTAAAAAATGAATAATGAACTAAAAATGAACCCTAGGTATCCTATAGGTAGGGTAGCTAAATATTTATAAAAAAGGTAGGGTACTTAATATTTAGGTATTTAAATTTACAAAAAAAAATTAAAAGGTAAAGATAAAGATAAAGAATATTGTACCTGGCCACTTAAATACATACTATTTTCTATGTACATAAAAAGTATAATTTTTCTATTCGTTTAAAAAATCCTGTTCAATATTTTGACTCATTTTACTAATAGTTTATAGTATTAGTAAGTAATATTACTACGAGTATACCTATATACTTTAACGAAAAGTTATTTTGTTAGATAAATAAATCTTGTATTCGCCATTTTAGTAGTATCTGTAGTAGAAAATATCGACCTAACTAATAATAATTAAAAGTTTTGCACAAATTAAAATACAAAGTAAAGAGGTAGTTACAGAATATCATTTATTAGTTGAATTTATAGTAGGATACATTAATTTAGACAAAAATGAGAGTTTTTATTATATTTATTCTTTATATTATGAATTATAATACTATAACATATACAAGTGAGCTTGATGATAAATCAAATAATTCTCAAGAACGAAATCCGAGTGTTAAAGAATATACACTCTCACATTTACAAATTATTGAGATTGGATTTGATTTGGAAAGCATTTTCCTTAATTACGAAGAAATGAGAAATATTCAACCCATAAATCTCACCGACTACATTAAAAAATTAAAATTAAAAAATTCACTTGTAAATAAGATAGTGGACCTTGTCACAAAAGGTAATTTTTATATTGCATTTATTCATTTAATTCAGTTGGGTACATGAAAACCCAAATTTTTTTAGAGCTGAATTAGGTGAAAAAACTTTAAATGTCATTTATTTTTAACAAGGCAAGTCATCAGATGCGGGTTCTAAATGAAAAATTGAGTACCCTACGTAATTACAATTACGTATATTGGGATACCCAGTGTGAAAATTGATATTTCCCATGCTAAAACAAATAGGATTTTCAAAAAATCCCTAAAAATAGAAAATTTCAAAATTGCATTCTTGCGATAACTTGAGCTTACGATTAGCTATAGTAGGGTACTTACGAACGAGTACTCAAGATCAGTGTTGGGTACTCAGGATCAATACTCATACTCGTTCGTACAAAGTAAAGTTAGGAATTTGTAATTTTCGAAAATCTTATTTGATTTGATCTGATGACCCTGCAATTTACTTACAATTGTGTCCCAATAACTGTTTTTAGAAATAAAATAAAATTTACAATTGAAAATATTTTTATAGTCGTATCGTTATATGAAGATGATAAGAACAAGGTAAGAATTTTTAATTAATAGTCCACCTTATATTGGTACGCTATAAAATTAAATTGAGAGAGCGAAGCCCTACTAGTCAACTTTGCTTGTACTTTGCCTCTTTGCTTGCTTGTCTTTCCAGAAGAAAACTCGAAAAATTTAACCAAACTTAGAATGAAGGACCCTTATAGGGTCTAGGTGTGCTATTCCAACAAAAATTTCCAGGTGGTGTCACTCAACCCCAATGGATTCTGGATTCATTACTATTGTTTACTTTACTATTCGCTCGCCCAATTTGAACTGTTAATTAAATCCAAGTTAAGAAATAAAGTGGTTACTTATACTTAGAATTAGTTAGAAAACCCAGTAATAAAAATAAATGACTTTGTTCTTAAAAGCCACATTATTTTTGGATTTCCGAGCTTTGGGCGATTTAAAAATTTTTTTTATACAAGCAAGTCACTAAAATTTTTAAGGCTCCTTAAATCCGAGTATAAGTACCCTGCCCTATATTTGTTGATGAATGGTATTTTTACCCAAGTTAATGATTTTTTAAAAATATGTATTTAGAAAGATGTCCACATAGATAGTTGTAGTTCGATTACAAATGAAAAATTGGAGGAAAGAGAAAAAAAAGAAAAACTTTATAAAGAGATCGAAATCTCAAAAGCTCTTACTGACTGTTTAATCGAGAAAGCAAAGCTAGTTGAAGAAAATGAAAAATTGAAAGGTATGGTACTACTAATCAAATTCATAAAATGTATTTAATTGCATGTTTTTTATGGTTTTAAAATACTTACAGATTTAAAATTTATTCTCATTCAAAACTGGGAGATTGCATGGGTGTTAAACAAAAATGATTCACAAAGTTATATTAATTTAATTTGAAAGCATGTAGCATGTTGCACTACAATGTTCATTTATAATTTATACTCTGTATTAGTAGTAGGTGTAGGTACCCACCCTATGATAATTCTTTGATTCAATTTTTTAGGCTCGAGAATTTAGATTATTAACACAAAATTATTGGAAATCTGCCAAAAAGAAAAGAATCGAATATTGTAAATATAGTTTTTATAGGTATTAGGTGCCCTACAAATCTAGTATATAATTTAAAATTTAAATTATCCTATTGTAAATTATTGTAAACATATACGTAAACTAAACATTTTATTTTATTTTATTTTATTTTAACGACTTGCAAGGTTAAAGTCTTCTCTAAATATTTTTGTTTTCTTAAACGAAAAGACAGATTATATTATAGATATTATTATATTTGATATTTCCCATAAACATTATACTATTGTATTAGATAGAATTTTTAATAAGTCAACTTATTTGACCTTTTAATCATTTATTGACGTCATTCTTATGTACTTAATGAGTATATATAGAAAAAAAATTTTATACCTAGCTTTTAGCTCAGCTCATATGATTTTGTTTTTGTTAGTGTTTGATTCGAAGTAAATAAAAATAAGGCTAAAAAATAAATTTTAAAATACATAAATACATAACCTATATACTCATTACTACTCATGCTTCCTAATGTTTAGTAGAATATATATTGTTTTAATAAAGTCAGACTTAATTTAAAATGATAATATTCATAGTATATTATTTCTTGAATCCAAGAAATATTGTAGATTTCATTTTCATATGTACTAACATTTGATGATTTGATAAGAAAATCTAATAAAACTTTTCTAATCCAGCTGTAAGTTGTATAATCTCGGCTCAAGCTCCGACTAATAAACTTTCTTAAATATTATGTTGGTTCTTAAATATGACATACGACCTCAAACAAAAATCCGACATAACAGAAAAATATAAAATTTTACAAGATTTATTTCAATTTTAAGAAAAAATTTATCTAAAAAATGTCTATATAGATAGTTGATATTGAATACGGAAGGAAGACAAAAAATTGACTTTTGTACTTTTATAATGATTTATGATGGTGAATGTAAATATATACCTACTGTATTATCAGTATTACAGATATAAACATTTAGTTTAATTATATCGCTTAAAAATACACATTTTATAAAATAAACTAAGCATATAAAAAAATTATGTAATCACCTTTTCAATGGATCCCAACCCAAAGAATCTTTAAGCGATAATGAACTTAACTTTAATTCAGGAATTTTTAAGTCACTTTCAAGTTGAGACAATGTTATTTCTAATCCATCCTTTCTAGCTTGTTTTTCTCTGATTGTATAAATGGGGATATTTTTTACTTCATCATCAGCTGCCACCAACTGTTTTATTAATTTAATCCTTTGTAAACACTTGTCTTCAGCTAATCTTGTTGCCTCTAATAGAACGCTTTGATCAATTGGATTTGTCAAATGAAGGTAACATAATTCTTTGCTCTCATTTATTCCGACCAATAGTTTACCTTGAAAAATCTATATTAAAAAGTAATAAAAATACATTATAAGATAAATAATTAGGTACATGTATTACTTAGTAGATAAGTATTAAGTATGTAGTAATATCGGTAAGGAAATTAAAATTAATGGCTAATTAAGAAGTTATATGAGATAAATTGAACTCACCTCTTCTTCAAAGAAATCTGGTTCTGCAAGTAATTTGCCACTTTCGGTAAGTGATAATGATGTTAACATTGGCAAATGGAATAAATGCAATTTCTTCGGATTTGTATGATCAACTTCAATTTTGACTAGCTCATTAGAATTAGTATCAACATGAGCCTTTCCTAATCTGAATGTTAATAATGCTCCCAGGAAAGAAAGTGAGGCAGCCTCTGGTAAGCAGCCATTTGTGTCAATTATATGGATATCGCCACGTAAAATCCAAGCCTATTTAAAATAGATTTTAAAAAAATTATGTGCTACCTTTTTTACCCTTATCATTGTAATCTAATATGAATTTCTTTGTACTCGTAGTTACCTTTTCACCGTATTTAATACATAATGACTCCAAATCTACTGATCTATTTTCTTTATAAATTTTTTCCAATATCCTTGCAATTAACGCCGGTTGCTTCGAACCACTTGGAACCATCTCACCTATATTTATAAAAATGAAACAATGAAATTATTCAATAGTCATAAATATAGAAGATGAGATGAGATGAAATGTAATATGTATTTACTTTCTTTATAGAAAGTACTAACGTATGTACACTGTAAGATAACTGTAACTGTAAAAAGTAAAGATAGCTACCTGATGCTGATGGGGATACCCATACTGATACCGTCAATGTTCCTTCTCCTAAAACAAAAAAATTTAAACAATCAGCTGTCTACTAATAATACAAAAATAGGTAAGGACTTACCAGGTCTTGAATCCAATGGTTCCCCAATCGTAGCTGATATCTACAAGTGAAATTATTAATTTGCAATTATTGTTAAATCTTCGATTCTCATAATTTCATCCTTTTATAAAATAAGTAAAATTCTAAATAAATCCATATCCATTTTAAATTAGAGTTAGAGCAGAGGGTCCAATTTCAATTTCCATTAGCATACCTATGAAATATGAAAATGATAATTTTATTAGATACTTTACTTACTTTTACTTTTCTACTTTGATTTTGATCCAACCTTTGACTTATAATAAATTAAATAGTGTGATAAAAAACATACCTGTGTAAAAACTCTTGTCCCTGTAATTAAAAAATGACATTATATTAGGAATTTAGACTTAAAAACTTAAAGGGTACATAATTGTCATTATATAATTAGATTTATAGGTCAAACTTACCAGGCTCCAGCTCGACCTCACAAGATCCATAACTTTTACCGAATTTGACCTGACAGTTTCTGAATTGGTGAAGCGAGCGCCCATTTGCCCGTAAAAACTTCTCGACCGCTAATTTAGCATTGTCAGTATTTAATGTTGATACTGTTTTAGGCCTCATTACTATCACAATGACCTACAGTTGTCTATTAACCGACAAAGACAAATGACCTCTTTTAAACTTTAAAATTAAAATTAAAACAGATTTTATTTTTATTAATGAGTTTTGTAAAATTAAAAATTGCTTTTTAACTTTTTTGCATTTTTGCATTTGAATTAACGTATGGTATAATTGTAGCATGAAGCATTTGAATTTGGCCTATTTTAGACCTAGTTCAATTTTTCGGTTCATTTTTTCTGACAAAAAAATGATTATTGTTTTTTGATGCATGTGTCGTCGAGTTGCTCTAATTCTCTATAATTTTAATTATTTTTAATTGCAATTAAAGTTAATGTTGACAGTCTATTGAGTGGACCATTTGGACCGGATTTTAAGGTACGATTTGATATATTATAATTGTCGGTTTCGGTGTCGGTTAGTAGTTAAAACTAAAACATAATCTGTCAAAATTATAAAAACCAGCAGATCCAGATCCAGATTGAGGTTTTAACAAAAGCGTCATTTTAGGAAAATTATGATTATTAAATTGTAATAAGTATATACTGTAATTAGCTAGGTAGTTAATTGCCGTTTTGTGTGCTTACGATTAGAATGAGAATTATATAAGTAAAATTAAGCGAATTGTCAAAATAACATCGAAGTCCCAAGTCCAAACAATGACTATTTTTAATTTGGTAATGTTCATTTTAATTCAGCTGCAAAAAACCTGATTTAGATCTCATTCTCAGTCAAATTACATGAAATTTGGAGCCTTGCGTTTGGTTTTTTTACAGAGCTGACTTCAATACACAATACTATCACTGATTGTCACATCCAGTTATATTTTTATAACATAACATAATATAGGGATTGTCAAAATATAATTTCAAAATTAAAATAGGTTCGGTTTATTTTATATTTTAAGATTTAGGATTTGACTAGTGCTCAATAGTAAAGTAAATATATTGATAAAGGCATTATTTATTATTGATGTAGGTATATACATTATATAATGTTTATGTTTATTGTATTAGTACAAACAAGGTAGTAATAAATTAATTTTTGTTTTTTTACCAGGTGCATATTAAATATTTTAATTGGAGCAAGTTCAAACTTCAAGATTCTGAGTAAAAAATCGAGAGAGATCAATCCAAAAGGAATTAGACAAGTAAGCGAGTGATTGTGTTCTTTTAATTGGTAATTAATATTGATATACTTGAACTTGAACATCGTTAAAGCCTTTTATAAATCATTTATTTTTTTTATTTTTTTTAGAAGTTGTTCAAGAATTCGACAACTAACCATCCTTGTTAGGCAACCGAATTACTATTGACCAATTATCATCAGAATTTCCAAAAGTGCCTTGTTTTATTTCGTGAGAACAAATACTTCAACGCAACGGGATCCACCCAAATTTTAACTAGATTTTTTTATAAGTACGTTGGTGCTAAAAAGAAGAAAGTTCCTAAAAGATGAATACGAGTGAAATTGAGATAACTGAAATCAATGCAGGGAACAATAATTTATTGACAAATGACCAACAACAACAACAACTAGGAGCTAATAATTTGACTACTTTTATGGACTTGGAAAGAAATGACATAGGGATTGGGATTACAAAACCGCAGCAGCAACAAAATGACTTAAGTAAGCAACAAACAGAAATAACACTATCACCATCAATTCAAGTTCATGAGCAAGCTAAAGTAAATGATAATGATAATACAAAATCATTCAGCATTCAAAATCAAATACAGGAAGCGATGGATGTTTCAATAGCTGAAACTGATAATCATCATGCTTCTGATGCTGCCGATTTGAATGTTAAAAAGGATGGTATTCGGATTGAAGTACCAGATGTCTCAGAACCTACTATAAAGAAAATAAAATTAGAAGAAAATGTGAAACAAGAAGAAAGTAGTTTAAAACCATCTCCATCACCACATTTGCTTGAAGCCAATCTGAAACAGGAAGCATCAGTTTCCGATGTAAAAAGTGAGGATAATATTGATGATAAACCACCTATTTTAACAGATGAAAGTAAAAAGACAACAGCAAAAAAAGAACAACCATCTCCTACTAGGAAAATTTCGCCTAGGAATCAAGGGGTATGTTTTTTAATTCAAAAACACAGTTAACACTAATACTAAATATCTGATAATTTTTATTTTATAATTTTTATTTAGCAGAATTTAAAGATCGATTCAATTTGCAAAGAGTTAAAGCAAAAGAAAGATGCTGCTGCTATTACAAAAGAAAAACCAAAAGTTGAAGCCACTCAAGCTCAAGAAATTAAGATAATAAAAGCTGAAAAATCTACCATCCAAGTCCCAGAAAAAGCCACCTCGACTGTAGCAGAAGTGGAGAAAAAAGTTAATAAAAGTGACGATGAAATAAGGAAAAATTTACTTGCTGGGAGCACGAAAGAATTTCGGCATGAACTTGAACTTATGAAGGGGGAACTAGAAAAAAATGAGCCAGATTCAAAGAAGATTGTTCAAGGGGTTATCGCTACTTTCAAGGAAAGACAATTGAAATATTCTTCAGACAAAATTACAATTAGTGAAACATATGTTGTATGCCCAGCATTACGCCGACATGATGCTATAATTACCGAATGCGAATTAATTAAAGATAAACCGGGTCATTGGGCAAAATTTGCTGACGAGATTGAAAGAATGGTCTTATCAGATGCTGAAAAAGAATTGCAAAAAGTCAAGAGCCAGCTGGCTGACAAAAAATATCACATTTCTGCTGGGATTGACAAATGGAATATTATTAAAAAAGGTACCTACCCAAAGTAAAAACTTTGTTAATATTGATTTTATTCACCTCTGAAATCTTGGTCTTGAATTATGCCTCTTTTAAAGTAATGCAATACTTACTTGTACCTTGCTGGACATATACATAGGTTTTATCTTGTACGGTACAAGTTGTACCTTTATTAGATTTCGGAGCTGAAAAAAACAAAATAGGAATGCTAAGGCATATATAATTTGATTTTGAAAACTAATGATATATTTTCTATCAGATGGTAGCGATGCTGAAAAGTTAAAATTCAAGAAGGACTTTGGTCTATTATGTTGTTTATCCCGAAAATGTCGAAAAAGCATCTTTGAGCTAAATTTCTTTCGAGAAAGGAAACCGGTATGTATCGCTTTATATCGCTAACTATTTCAGATTTTAATATTTTAAAGATTTTTCTTTAATTTTAAAGGAGGAACAATTAGTGATCGATATCATGTCCCCTTTCATTGACGTTGAGGGTGATTTATTTCAAGATAATACAAAATTCACGCTTTACGTTGAAGGAGTAAAGGTTAGCATTCATTTAGCATTTTACGAATTCTCGAAAGTGTAGCTTCGAAAAGTATACACAACATAAGATAATATTATCAATAAATATTTATTTTTTTCAAATAGGTTATGGAGACGTCAACACTCTTTGACGCAACCCTTGTAGCCTACTGCTTATACTGGACTTTTAACTTAGAATATAGACCAGAAGTTAAAGGTTTGTTCACCACTTTTGATTCACACTTTTAAATATTTTAAAGTTTATTGTTAAATAAGAGGTGCAAGGTTTACAGTATGATTGCTATTTAAATTTAAAAGGACTTGTATTATTATTTGTTTTTTGTACATAAAATTAAATTTTTCTTAAAATTAATTAGTATTGTTTAGAATCTATTAGAGGTAGTAGACATGAGGTTATGAGAATATGATATATGAGTATGATGTATGTAAGGTTAAAGATAAACCAAATATGACTTTTGATATTTATTAGATTAGTAAGGTAATTGTCAATTTTCACAATCACAATCATTCATCACTATGAAACTAGTTTGTAATCTATACTATTATAACCCATTCTATTCATATTCATAATAGATATTGTAAAATATACTTTAATTTCAGTGCTACTTTTGTTTTGAATTCAATTCAATTTTCAATGTTTTTTATACATTTTCAATATTTTTCTCATAATACTATTAAAAATTAAAAACTGTATTGTAATGTAATGCACTATTATTTTCAGTGGTAGAGAATTTTTAGTTTATTAGGTTTATATATTTTTTCTATATGAAAGTAAATAATTATTTACTAAAGTTTAACAACAAATCTAACATTAATTTGTAGTATTTTAATTATTAAAATATTTTACATTTTACTTTATTAATTAGATATATTTATAATTAAACCAATGGTGACTTTTTAATATAAGAATATAGATACTGTATAAATAAAATAATTCGTGTAACTTTTTATTTATTCTATATTATTCGTTTCGTGATCATAATTTTATTGTAGGTTCAGCCTTTCAGCTCTGAAAAATGAGATGCTCACAATTTTTTTTATTTTAAATAGGGGTAAGGGTAAAATAATTTTCAGAGCTGAATTAAATTAATGAATTAGGATAATAATTTTGGTACTTATAGTTTACTACACACTTTAGGAATCTCTGTAGGATTGTACGGATATTTAAATTCTGGATATTTAACTATTTTCCCATCGCTTGTTAAACCCCGTTTAAACGAGGAACTAGAGCAAATAATTTAGTTTAGGTTTTCGAAAAAAAAATTAAATTAATTTTACCAAAAGTATTCTTGATCTGCAAGTCTTTGTTGGTATTGTATTTTTTCTTTGAGCTCTTTGTTCCAGACTGGTTTTGTTTGAAGGAATTCGGTTATATCTAATCCCTTGTATTCCTCAGGGTCTATTATGACTGGATCTTTTTTATTATGTTCAATCCTATTTTAAAAAAGCCCTTAAAGAATGCTTATAATTGGTAGGTACTAGGTACCTAACTAAGGATAAGGTATACAGTGCTACATTACTTGTATTCGTCAGTGATATTTTTTATTCCAAAATCAGATACCAGTTTAGTAATATGATAATTGCTTTCAAAAAAATCAGATTAAACAAATTGAAAAATATTAGTAGATAGGGTTCAGATTCTAATTCTAATTATTTTTTCACATACCTTGTGCAATATTCAATTTCAGCTCGAGGATAATACCAAGTAAAAGTCTGAAATATATAGCAAAATCCGAAGTTGTAAATTTTAAGGGAAAAAACTTTCTAACAATGCAATATATAGAGAAAGTTTTAAAATCACCTGACACATCTCTGATCCAGTGCTTTCACCACCAAAAACAATATTGTTAACCTCAGTAGTATCATAGGTACATTCTATTTAAAAAATTATTTAAATATGTATGTAAATGTGAAAATTTATTATTCGTAGAAGATAGCTATTTGTAAGTAATATATGTATTTCATATTAATTTTAACCTAAAAGTAAGTGATCTCCCGGTTTAACTTCGACTTCTGTTTCGAGTTGCCTATTTTGTTGATATCTAAAAAATGATTAATGAACTTGAATGATTGATGTTTTTTTTCAATTCGAGATTCTCAAAATTACTGCCTATGCCTACGGTAGACTATCTATTTTAAATTTTATGCCTATCTATTCAGCTACGATATGTAGCAAATTCTAATTTTCTAGAATATATAAGTAGATGATGATGATAGATGTAGAACAAAAAAGATTTGTATTTTTGAAAACTACCAAAATGTAGAGACACTACATATACCGTACTTAAAATATTATTCCGTTTTTCATCATAAGGTGTAATTCAATTTTAGAAATCTCAGATGCGAATGCGAGCCTCAGAAATTCACAAAAAAAACCGAAATTTCTACCAGAAGAAAATTCGATAGATATTATTAAGTTAACAGTCAAAGTATCAATAAAATTAAAAGTATTTATCTCGGAGAAAGTAAAAAAAATGCAGTTTTAACAAGACTTGAAAATATTAAAATTATTACCCTAAATAGCTAAGCTAATAAGAACTTTTTATTTTATTTTTTAGTAGGAAAATATATTTTATCGTAAAAAATATGCTATTTGTTACCTTGAATCGTAATGATCATCCGATAGAATCCAAGGCAGCTCATCGTTTTTTCTAAAATGTCGAAGCGTAATTTTCTTAGCCATTGTATGAGCATGGAGTAAGACATTAAAAATTTTAATTCCTGTTAAAAACAATTTAATTTTTATGCATTTTACATCGAATCGGATCGGGTTGAGGAATCTTTAGATGAAATGAATAATACTGCATTTGAGATTATATTTACCTTCAGGAGCCAAAGTATCAATACAGTGAGGAGCACAGTGTCCTATTTAAAGAAATAAAAACGTTGTTTAACAGGTCTAAAATGAGTACTCAAAAGATGAATAATAAGTTTCTCAATCTAATTTTTCATTACCTGCTGCTACAAAATTTTTATAATTCGGCGGAATTATCTGTGTCTGACTAACTGGAAAGTAATTAATATAGGCACATTAATTATTTGTAGGGTAGGCAAAATTATCAGTGGATTTCTTACCAGTCCTTCCAGTTGTGAGAATTTCACCGTCATATTTCCTATAGATATAATAATATAATATCTTTAAGTTTTATAAGTTTATGACTTTTTTCCATTTTAAGACAAAATTGGTTTTTAGTTTTTAAATATTAGTCTTATTTTAAAGCATAAATTCTAATTAACTACCTTATTTTATCAGTATAATAAAATTCAACTCCACTTGAGAAATTCGCTTGCTTGAGCTCCGGATTGTTGTAATGAATTTCTAGCATGTAATACTCAGAATCACCCGATTCACCTATAAAAATACAGTATCAATATCAATGGACCATGTATGTCTTGAAAAGAGAGAATTTTGCATTTTAATTCTAACCGATAGGATATCCAACATGTTCAGGAAAGAGAAAAGATTTCCCTCCAAGTCCCCATAAGAAAATTGCCAATGAGCATTCTTTTTTGGGTAATTTTTGTTCAGCATCAGGTAAATGACAAAGTCCTCCAGGCTTTCCTACCCATTTCTCGAATATATCGGCATTCGCATTATTCGGTAATCGGCATTTATAAAGAACCTTAAAAATATTAGTTAGATTTTAGCAACTATGTATGTATATAGTTACGAAATTAATGAAATCTTACAAAATGATGGGTGTGTTTTACAGCAAGCTCTGTTGGAAATATTGGTCCAAACTATAAATAAATACAAATTAGGCCATTAACCAGTAAGTAATTTCAGACGCTTTGACTGCTGGTAAAAGGGACTTTTTTATTCAATTAAATTCTCTACCATTTACTAGCTATAATTTGGTAGACTAGGTTGAAAGATACTGATACAAGAATTAGCAATATCAATTTCTATTTTATCGATACTTTTTCCTCTTTATCAGGCTCTATCTCATCGCTAGACAGATGATCTCATTTCTTGTTGTATTCTGTAGTAAAATGTACCTTACGAGTTGTAGAATACATTCTAGTTGGATAAATTATAATTCCAAGTTTAATTTTTATATTTCTTTAATGATAAAGAATGTAGGTAGTTTCATACTTGTTTGTATGCAAATTGCATAATGTAAGCATTAGTCATATAAATTTATAGTTATAATATAATATACCATTATGTATCTACATATTGTATGGAGGGTAAAGTATGCTTGGAATTGGAATTTGAAATTTAAACAAAACCTAAAATGACAACTCGAAATTTGGATTGGAATCTAATAGTGTAGTAATAAAAATAAAAGTAAAATTTTCTCCATTTTATGAATTTCTAGTTTAACTTACACCTGTAATATGCCATTTCTTGCCATTAGTTTTTGGTCCTTTGTGAATGGTACAGTAGTAGGTAGTCTGACGATCAGTAGGCATAAAATTCTCTTGGGTAGCAGACCAAACATTAAATCTGAAATAAAATTTAATTTAGCAATAAAGCAGTATAACACTATCCAGAATATTAGAGAATATCGATATCATAGAAAGACCTCATTTCTCGCATTTAGCTCTTATTTTTGGGGTTTATAAAAAATACTTTTTTGTATCGTTTTAGATAACAATTTTGATCGATTTTTTGGCTTTTGACTTTATTTTGGAATTTCATATCTAAAAGACTTTTATAAATGAATATTTAAAAGAATTAGGTAGCAAGTACAATTTGCATTTAAAAGGGCTCGACAATCGAAAAGTCCTAATTGATTCACAAAGGCCTTCACCTTCAGGAAAGGATAGGTGGGGGATTTTGAATTCGGAAAGTCACTAGTTATACGATCAAATTAAAGTTCCTAAGGTATATACTAACCATAAGCACCTTTGTATTAAAATGAGTATTTTATTCAGGCACTTGACATCAAGGTCCAAGGTACTTGAAATATTTAATTATTTTTATCGATTTGAACTTACTCTGAGACATTTGATACTGGAGGACTGTCTAATAAATTCGCTGAGAAAGCACCTCGATGCATTGAATGATAGTGAATTTCATCATTTGCCCCCAAAGCCCATATCAAACTGCGTAGGATTAAAAATAATTTAAAATTTTTGATATTTTTTTGTAAATTTTGTACACTTGACTAACCTTGAAGTGGATTTCTTTTTTTTTGAAACGCATTTCATGTCAAAATCAAAGAGCAGCAGAAGATTGTAATTGAGATTGTGATGGTCGTATTTTTCCACAAGACAGACAAATGATAAGGAGAAAGTTTAAAAAAGAAAATGAGTTTAGTTACATCATAAAGCGAAGAAAGTTTGTGTAATGAAATGAAGTAAAGTAAATCACAAATTTATTTCAAAGATAGAGAAAGTTGATGCGAAGGAAAATGGGGTTAAAAAACTAAAAAATCTAAAATATTCGACCGTTTATTCTTTCTTTCTTTCGTTCAAAACAAAAATGTCAACAGAATATTAGCACTCTTAATAGTCCCTATACCTACTCAAACATAATAGTTTCATTTCATAGGGTTAGTCAAAAAATAGGTAGGGTATATACGAGTAGATAGCCTAGTATTCCTATTTCTTATAGATACTATCAATAATCAATATTAGGGTAGATATCATTGCTAATTTTAGTATATTTGAATTAGCAAAATAAGGGACCAAAAAGCTCTTTGTTCAAAGTGTTTTGACATTTTTTCGACTCAAAGGGGTCAAACAAGTCAATTTATTTAACCAATTTTTTGATTTTTTAAAGATCTCAAGATCAAAATTAGTCGATTTTTTAAGCAACTTTACTTGACTATTTTTTGCAAATTGAATTTTTGTTTGTTTTGTAAGATAAATACTTAATACTCGTGATCGTATTTAAATATATTAGGTTCAATATCTATATTTGTAACGAGTAATCACTGTTTTTTTTAATTTTTTGCCTTGCTTGTGTTTAGAATCTTACTTGACATTTTTGAATTTGGCAAAATTTCTTAAACCTTACCGTAATTTCCAAATCATGTTCACCACATGCACTCAAATATCTCCAAACTTTGAGTAAAGTATGAGTTGAATTCTCGCTTGCTTTCACTAAATACCAATTTTCGGTTGTTTTTTCCACCGGCATAGTATTGCCCACGCCATAATAACTCTAAAAAGTAGAAAAATGACTAAATTATAAAAAATAAAAAATCTGTAATGTCGTATCAGTATTAGTGGTCTCACTTTTACTACCATTACCACGGATATCCATGGATATCCATTGGTGGTAATGGTATGGATATGGTA
>JAQIXA010001427.1:0-24922 GCA_034699045.1 Nanhermannia cf. coronata Gr-Ori-00579 | reverse complement strand
GACTGCAATTAGACTTTAATTAGACTACCGCAGCAATATGGTAAAGCATATACTCGAGAACAAACAACAACAACAACTTGAACCAATGATAAATGGCAATCAAAAATGCTCGCTTGATGATTGATGACCAAATTCTCGAAAATTTTGCAATCGGTTTTTTACCCTGCCTTTTCAAAATTGTCATTCTTGCCTTTTGAATTTTATTCTTAAAATTATCTCTTAAAATTTTAACAAAAAAATTCTTGATACAATTGGGAGAGCCTATATCTACTTTATGTGCGGACGGAAACACATAAATTTCTATAAAATTTCAAAACTAATTAAGTCTAAAGGGTGCCTGATACCTTAAGTCTAATACTAATAACCTAATACATAGCTAAATTTTACAAATTTTACTAAAATTTTCTCTTACCAAATCCTTATTCAGTCAGAATACATCTAATGCACGTAATAAGTAATAAGGGACACTTTCACAATTACATTTTCAGATTTCAGATTTCAAAAATTTCAAAAATTTTGCAATTTCAAGTTGGAACCAAATGGAAAATGGAGGAATTGGAAGTCAAGTCGATTTATATCGCAATTAGGCTCGGCCGAAAGCGCTGAGCCTTTATATACCAGGCAGGAGATTGCCTCAATATTTTTAAAATTGAGTCCTCCTCACTCGATTCCGATTCATCGGGTCAAATCAATCAGTAGATTGAGTATTTCCTACTGCTAGCCGTATATAATGGTACCAGGCACCGATCAGACTTGGCTATTAAAACTCGTAAAAGATACGTAAATTTCTAAAAATATACAAAGGATTTTGTCAACTTTTATTACTCATAATTAAAATTCCACAATCTTGAGAATAAAAACTAATTACCTCAAGCATTCGATTCGATCAATAGCAACCTATGTATTGATTGATTTATGTATTTGAATTTAGTACATTAATAAATAACATTACCTAATAGGCTAATATAAACTAGTGTATTGCATAATATACACTAGTGTACTAATTAATCGGCATTTAAGATATCTGAAATCTGACAATCTAATTCATTTACAATAAAATTTTATTAAAGAATTTTGTCAACTTTTGTTGAACAAAATGCAAGTTTTGGAGCAATAAAAGTTGACAAATTAAAGCACTCAATACATACCTTAGTATTGATTAAGTACCCTACTTTACATTAAGAATGTTAATGCTTACAAGTATTTTTACTCAAAGCTTAAATCAATTTGCACTTTAATTACCTTGCATCTCAAAGCAAGGTAATAATAATAATATTTCATTATAAAGAAATTTCTCTGGAGTTTGACATTGAGCCAATTTACATTTTACATATTTGGTCATACTACAAAGTCAAACCATGATTAAGATATCACTTGAAGTAATTGGAAATTTTTTGGCATGGAATAAAAAATTATTGGGATTTGGAACTTTATTTATTCAGGTCAGGATCAGTTCATTTTATATACTCGTATTTACTTATTTAGTCTATCTTGTTAGCAAAAATTATCTGAAATTATAATTGTCCAAGTTGTTATAAAATACCATCGTTTAAATTATTATTGTAATTATAAAATGGTTTTAAATATCAAATTATAACTTTGTATGTATCTCAAATAGCATTATTTCATTTCATTATATAAAAAGTATTTATTTATCATAACATTTAGACTAGACATTTATCATCTATTCTGTAATCATTTTTATATAACAATTATTAAAACAGTCATTATTTATGTACCCTATACTGATATATATATATATATAGAATATTACACATAAGTAGTGTACCCTACTTTAAAAAACTCAAATTTTTCGAAATTTATCTGTCTCATATGAATTAATATTAAACAACTTGTAATTTTAAGCAATTTTTTCAAAAATAATTTCAAGTTTAAACTCTAATAATGTAAATATGTAAATGTAATCAAAATATTTTCAAGTCATAAGCAGATATACGAGATGTTGACCTTTGATAATTTCAAAATTTTGCAAAAATTTTTCAATTTTTATTCAAAATTTTCTTATCAACCTTTCCAAATCAATGAGGAAAATTTGACTTTTGGAATCCGAATTATAAAACAAAAACGGAGGATAAATTTTTGGAAATTTTTTGCTTTCATTGAATGGGGAAATACTTTATTTTTGATAACTCAAGTTTTCAAATTGACCCAAACCCAAAATTGGTCAAATATGATACAAGAGCCATTGCTGTTAATTTATACAATTGCTTGGATGGCAGGTTCTTGCACAACTTTGGGTATTTTTAATGAAATGAATGGTATTTCAAATCTCTTGAATCAAATTGTAATATTTGACTCGAAAGTTAAAGGTAAGAAAATTAATAAAATATCTCAAATTTACTCAAAATTTTTTAAAAAATTTGTAAACATTGCCGAGATTGAATTAGAAATTGAAATAATATATGTATCCTTCCTGATAACAATTTTTTAGATTATGCTTTAAGGATAAGTTTGAATTAGAAATTTTGTTCAAAAATTTAGATTAATCCTCAATGTCAAATATGCCATGCCAAAATACATAGATAAGGATTTATAATGTCCAAAAATTGCTAATTTCCATATTTTTAGAATTCTTAAATCCTTACGAGTCATTGAAATTTTATAGAATTTTTTTTAGAAACCAAATTTTTTTTGCTGTGAATTCAATTTTAATTATATTACTGAATCAGTATGATATCCTGCTAATTCTTTGAATTCTTGAATCAAAAAAAGGCAAATTTAGACGCTAATTCTATTTATGTAACTTTTTGAAAACCATGGACCATGGTGTCCCAATTTTGGTTGTATTTACCCCTATATTTTTGGTCTAACTTTATCTTTATATCTGTATGAAATTAACGATAGTCCAAATTTTAAATTTGTTAGTTAGTTTAGGTTAGGCTATTATTATACTAGGTTTCTTAATTTTTAGAATTTTTCAACAATGCTAATTATGATAAAAGAATCAAAATGAGCTGGACCAAATTCACAGATTTGAAATATCAGCTAATTTCAATCATATTTGGACTGACATTTGTTAGCAACTTTTTATCACTTTTTGTTTTTATTTTGTCTCCAACAAAATTTCAATGGATTTTTTCTACTTTTCCCACAAAATATCAAAATAATTGCACGTTCTTGATTTGCATTTTGTGGGAATTTTTGATTTTAAGTTTTGAACTTGTGAATGGAGTTACATTTATGATCTTTCCATTGATTTATCTTGATATGATGCTCTTTTCTTTGGACAATATCAAGTAACATAAACATAAATACACATAAAGATTTATCATTAATCATTACAGTAGTAGGATTCAAGATTTGGCAGATTCAGAAGCAGAATATTTGAAACTTGTCAAAATTTTCAGATCTTTAGAAATTCTGAATTTGAATTTCAATGAATGTTTTGGTCGAAAATATTTTTTCCCAATCAAAATGCTATTTGCAAGTTTGGTCATTTTTTGTTTTGGATTCTGTCTGAAATTCTATCAAAATTTGAATATCTTATTCATCATAATCTGTTTAGAGACTGGGTTTCTTATGGTCGGTTTTCTATTCGTATTTATTTGGAAAACCGGAAGCATTTTCAAATTGACTGCTCAAATTTTAAGAAAATTTGAAAGAAAAGAAAATTTGAGCAAAATTTCGAAAAAAATTTGCAAATCTTGTAAACCATTTGGGGTCAAATTTGGATATTTTTATATTGTGAAACACTTTACGTTTTTCAATCTAGTTTCAGAAATTATTGGAAATATCATTGTTGTTCTTGTGATTTAAAATATCTATCTTTTTATTAGTTTATGATAATTTATAAATTTTGATTCAAGTTCAAGATAGGCATAATTATTATACAAGTAGAAGTATACTTTGAAAAATTTCGATTTCGTGTCTATAAAATAGAAAATTTTAACATAATATGAACATAATTATTAGATAATTAGACGTATTTTATTGATATAAGCAACTTATATTTAACTTAATATTAGTTTTCTATAATTGCTTACTAACCTATAAATCTAACTTATCAATTATGTTTGCATACTTTCTTTATAAAGATAAAAATTCAGCTGTTTAAATAAAATAAATTCAATTGGTACCAACATATCTATAAAATTCTTAATACCTCTCTATCTCTATCTCTATATGTTTCTAATTGTAACAAGTCTTACAATTTTTCAAAAAAATTTCTTAAAAAATTTGTTGATCATAAAAGTACCAAAATTTTTAAAGGTAATATCAAAAATAAACTTTTTAAGGAACTTGACTAGACTGGATATTTTTATATAGAAATGTCAACATTTACGGTTCACGAAGTCAAAACACCAAGTGAAATTGAACTCTGCTGGCCAGCTGTACTTGAATTAGGACCGAAATATTTGACCCAAGAAAATTTTGTCGAAAAAGTTTTAAATTTGATTGAAACTGATGGTTATAAAATAATTTGTGTGAAAAATTCACAAGACAAAATTTTGGGTATTTTGGGATATCGAATATTTTCATCACTTTTTTCTGGTATGAATTTGTATATTGACACACTGGCGACTGAGCCACAATATAGAGGTCAAGGGGTGGCCAGCTTTTTACTTGATTATGTTGAAAATTTGGCCAAAAATTTGCAAATAAATGTCATCAGTTTGGACAGTGGACCAACTAGAAATGAAGCTCATCGACTTTATCTAAATAAAAAATTTAAGATAACTGAAATGCATTTTGAAAAATATTTGTAAGCTCTACTTGTATAGGTAGTATATTAATGTCTAACCCTTACCTTAATATATTGAATATTGAAATCCTTTTAAAAATTGAAATAAAAATTTAGAAATAAGCCTGAGAATACAAAATAATCTTGAATTTTCTTATTTGCTTAAGGTTAAGGTATAAAATATCTAATACAAAACCGAGACCTAAGAAATGCCATCATTTTTGTAAAGGAGTGGTTTAATTACACACTAATTATAATTACAGTACAGTATATATAATACTTGAGCCGATTTCGAAAAAATATGTATGACATAAGAAAATATTTTAACTTTTTGTAATCTTCAAGAGTCCGTTCTGAAATGCAAGATTTTTACCTTACTTTTTACTTTTTACTCGTAAATATAAATAATGTACTTATGTACTTACTCTTAGAATTAGTATTCTGATGAGTTGGGTTGGGTTTATCAGAATGGGGAATATAGAAAGCACAAATAAAAATCTAGTAGTACCTACCTCATTCTAAAAATTTCAAAGGTCGAAATTTTAGGAGGGACAAAAATAACAATTAGGAGGGGGACTTTGGGAGGGGATATTCAGACTTTAGGAGGGTGCTTTCGGTAACGGCCTATCAGAATTGTATTTAGAATGTTAAATACAATTTAGAATGAAAAATGTGACATCCACTAACTAATTATTCGACTATAGACATAGACTCTTATTTCCGACCTAGGATTAGGTCAATTCAGGAGGTCGATTTTTTAATTAATATGGCATGAAATCGAGAGATGCCGAATCTCTCAATTTGGTGCCAAGTAGAAAAAGATCAAAATTTATATAGGTCAATAATCAATATACACTTGGACTTCTTGGACATAAATAATGGGCTATATCTGTGTAGACTAAATATGGAAATATGCTAAAAGCTAAAATCAACGATTTTTAGATTTCAGTTTCAGATTTCAGTTTCAGATTCGTGATCTCCGTTAAAGCTTATCGATTTCAGAATCTGAAATTCAGATTCAGATTCAGATTCAGAATTTCAGATTTCAGATCAGATTTCATTTCAGATTTCAGAGTCAAAGCTGAATTGTTGTCACTAACCAGCGGAGAGGGATAGGTGACATGAACATGGACCAAAAACTCGAAAAACGACGCATTAAAATTTCGTAATTTTAAACAGACATAAATCCATTAAAATCACCATTAAAACCAAATTGTCAAATGAAAATCTTGAAAAAACCGATAATTCGCAATTTACCCTACTTACTCGTTGGCAATGCAGTGTATTATAATTATGAGTGTATGAGTCCTATAAGTATAAGTCCTAAGTCCTACTCGTAATTCATTCAAAGTTCAAAGATTTTTTATTCTGCTTTTATTTCTAAATAACTTTTAGCTCTGCTCTGAGAAAAGTAAAAGTGTTTTTTTGTTGTTTGTGAGTTTTGTTTTCGTTTGATTTTTTTTAATTGTAATTAATTAATTTTAATTGCTCTTGGGCATATTTGGAGTTTGTTGACACACTGAGAAGTTGACAGTAGGGTAACCGACTGATACTTGGATTCATCTCACTGTCACTGTCAACTACTGCATGCTGGTTTATAGAGGTATTCTAATCATTCAATCATCTATTTTATAATTTTTTTAGTATAACCCTACTACCTCCACTAATTCTAATCAACCCAAAGTTTCAGCTCTGAAATACCTAAATCCGTCTCAATATAAATAACATGTATCTGTAGTATAGGAGTAGGTGAAATTAAGACCAAAATTGAGCAAGTTAGTATAAGGTACTAGGATTTAGGATGCGATGTTGTAAGTAAAGTAAGTTCCTATTTAAATTATACATACTTAATTGCAATTTTGTGATTGAAAGAAGTAGACAAGACAAACATGACATTTAAAGCATCAAGTCCAAAGTATGACCTATGATATGGCATGGGATGTATCATTTTTTCAAAATAGCTAATCACTAATCACTCATTGTGTGCAATTAAAAATATGGTACTTCTTTTTGTTGATTATGATTTTTATATAAAAAGTTAAGTTGATAGTAGTAGTATTGGTACAATTACAATTGGGAGGACAAAACAAAGTTGATATAGGTAGATAAGGTCCATTGTTAGGTAACCATTGACACTTGTTGACCTTGTAATAAAGTTGGTTCTTTGCAACAAAAGGTGTCTTTGATACGATGAGGATATTATGGTACTTGTGCTAGAATCTTGCATAGATCTAGTACATGCATATATGTACTAGATCTTGCTTGAACTTCAAGCCTAGCCTTAAAACAAAACCTGGATATATTTGACGAATCTGAGCACAAGAAGATTCGTCCATTCCATACTCATTTAGAAAACTCGAATCTATCTCGAAAACTCAAGCATGCTAGCTAGCTAGTATTTAAGCATAATTTCATAATTTTAGTCGCTAAATTGTCACTTTATTATTTATTTGAAATTTAATAATAGTACCTAAATTAGGTAACCTACTATAATTTTTTAATTATCATATCATATCATACATATTTTAGGTAGGGTATACGAACACTGCACTGGCAAGCAATAGGCTAAAGTTTAAGGTCATCTTCGATTATTTCAAATCCATCACATTAAAAGCCCCTTAAATTAACATAATTTGCTTAATTCAGCTCAGAGCCCAAATTTTGGCATCAATATTAAGTATCTCACTTGTTAAAATAATGTATATAGTTCTTGTAAATCAGGGTTGTTGTCAGAGCTGATTTAAATTGTTTCTTTTAATGTAGTACTTACCCTTTACTTTTATTTTATATTAGGTATATACCTTTTAATTTTAATTGTTGTTGCTGGTAAAGAATGGAGATAATGGAAGAAAAAGAAGGAAGTGATGGAAGCCCTGAGAAAAATGTCGATGAGGGTGAAAAAATGGAGGTTGACGAGGATCCGCCAAATGAAAAGAAAAAGTGTGACACGGTAAATGACAAGATGATGGACACCTTGGGCAGTGACATCTCCTCTGACGAAGAAGGTCTTAATTCACCATCACTACCACCATATAAAGACCATCCTCCTTCTCTCAGCAAAGAAGCTGAAGAATTGCTCTTAAAATGTGATGAGGATATCGTTAGTGATGTTAAAGATTTAGATGAACCAATTACTTCTTATACTGATAATGATAATAAAGAAGACAAAGAAAATAAAGATCAAATTAGCAAAGAAAAACCAAAAGAATCTCAAAAAGAAAAAGAACAATCACTAATTTCAGTTGATGAACAAGACCAAGACAAGGACGAACAAATTAACCAAGTTGATGAGAAATTAATACCAGCTGACATTGATATAGAAGAACTGAATGAAGACCTGATGATCGGTCAACCACAACCATCAGCTTCTGATAAAAATAACAAAGATATTGTACTATTAAGTTACGACGATGATGTCAGTGAAGTACCATGGAAAGTGTGCAGTAACCCTACGCCTGTCCCAGCCAAGAAGATGAGGACATTAAATAATACAGCTGCCAAAATAAGGACTTGTCTCAATCTTGAGTGTGAGAATAATGGCCTAGGTGATCTTTTATTCCCACCAACTTATGCACTTACCTACTTTGACATCTCTTTGATTCAAAAGAAAAACCACTGGATTTGTTCCAAGTGTTTAGAAGTTGTTGAAAGATTCATGGCTGTATGTAATTAATTACTAATATAAAATATCAAAAATTTATATTTACATTTGCTCAAAATATTTATTTATAGGATTCCAAAGATGCTTTAGAGAATAAAGATCCACTTTATAGATTAACACCTTTCGCTCCTAATAAAGTCCTCTTTTCTATTGGTATAGATGAAGATGAAGATTCAGGTAAATAAATAATTCTGATTTACTTTATTAGATCTTGTAAATATTTTTATATTTTAATGCTTTTGTATTCTTTCTAGACGACGAGTCTGAAGAATCAGAGATGGTTAGTCACGCTGAAGATGTTGAGAAAATCATTAAAGAAATGACTGAAAAACTGGATATAAAAGGCCAAGTTAAAATGTGTGAAGATTTGTTGAGCAAAGATTTTGATGATTTGGGTAAGCTATTAATATCTAAGTACATATTTATTTTTATGATCTTTTTGAAAATAGTTGACCTTAAATGTGGTGTACTCTAATTTAATTTTCCTTTATCTTATTTAGAAATCTCTTTCAATGAAATTGACAAATCAATTACTAAAACTGATGATTTGATTGAGGCAATACGTAAAGAATATAATGACCTTTGTGATTCTAAATATGTAGTAAGTTCTACCTTCAAAATGTTAAATAATGCAACTTTTTTTTAAACTCAACTAATTTTTATTTGAAACCTATAATAGACTGTATTGGGAAAGGCTGTTGAAATTGACAATGAGGGAGATCTCGTGTTTAGTAAACCTGAACCTAAAACTAATTATATTTCACGAAGGGTAGAAAACAAGAGAAATTCCAGACTAGAAATTGCAAAATATAGTGGTACTAATTTATCAATAAACGAATATCATTAATTTAGCATCAACAATTGCTAAATATTTTTTGCAATTTTATCTTTTAGGTGTTAGAAATCACGAAGTAATGGAGGTCATTCCAGCATCATCGAAAAATAAACATCAAACTAGACCCACAATATTATTATTACCAACACCAAAGAATATTCAAAGGTTAAAACCTAAAGTGAATGACATTGTGTATGCGATGCAATCTTCACAATTGAGTTATTGGGTGAAAGCGACTATCGTGGAAGTAAATCCTGTTGAGAATTTTACCGTCCAGTGGAAATTGACTACTAGAAAAAAAGGTGAACAGGGAACGATCACCAAAACAGTGTCGGGAAAGCATATTGCATACAACATGCCTTGCCCATTCTTACTACCCGTGGGTACTCGAATTATAGGAAATTTTATCGATGAGTTCAACGTTACACCTACTGGAAATAAGAATTTTTATGCTGGAGTTGTTGCTGAACCTCCAAAACAAACAAATGATCATAGGCAAGGACTTTACGATTTAGGTAAATATATTTCCAATTAATTATTTTATTTTATTTTAGATATCTCGTATTCTTTGATGATGGTTATGCACAATATATTTCTCCTGGAGATGTTTTACTTGTAAACATAACTATATTTAATTTACAATTTTCAATCCAATCATGCCATTTAATTACTAATTAATATTAATTTATGGTTATTTTATTTTATTTTATAGGTTTGTGAAACATCAAAAGAAGTTTGGCAGGATATTCATCGTAAGTATAGTATATACTTAATATGTGTTTTATTTAGTTAAAAATGATTGAGAATATAAATTCTCTAATAGCGAATCTAATAATTGTTTTTTTCTTTTAGCCGAATCTCAAGAATTTATTAAGGATTATGTACAAAAATATCCAGAAAGATCAATGGTTCGCCTAGAAAAGGGAACAGTAGTGACAACTGAATGGAATGGTACATGGTGGATTGCGAGGGTGAGCGAAGTTGATTGTTCCTTGGTAAGAATGCATTTTGAAGCTGATAATCACTATGAGTGGATTTATCGTGGGTCCACAAGATTGTCACCACTTTACACTGACTTAAAAAAAAGGAAGGAAAGTTCTTCAAGGCAGCAAAACCCAACATCTATAAGACATATCACTACACAAACAGATTCATCGAGGAAAAATCTCACTATCGAGTATCAATACACTGAAGAAGATTTTCCACAAAGTAAACTTTTCTAACAACATACATATTTTTACTATTCGTATTTGAATCTTATTAATATCTATCTAATCTATTTTAGCCTTAGCTGAAATAAATGCCAGACAAGTTTCGAAGAAATCAACAGGTGCTGCTCAAAGACAAATTGAAGAACCCTACGCGGCTCAATCGAAAAAAGTTCGACTCAATCAAAACAGCTATGCTAAATTAATTGAATACGAGGGACGAATTCATGTAAGTGAAATAAAATAATTGAAGAATTGATAATATTAAACCTAAGTAGAGATTATGTGTGATGGATTATTTTATTTTATTTTTACAGAGACCAATGATTCCCAAAGATGCTCCACAGCCAAGAGAGTATGTTTTTCATAAGTGCAATCCAAATTGTGTCATCCCATTTAACAGCACAAAATATAAGGAATTGCCAAGGCCAAATCCCCTTGCTTTACCATTATTTTTGGGCTGGGTTAGAGAGTATGTTCTTATTTTAAGTATTTATGCATGCCGTATATTTTTTAAATAAATATTTTTGTTTGCATAGGATTGTGAAGGAACCAAAGAAGAAAACTACATCATTTTATCGAGCCCCTTGTGGGCGACGTCTCAGAGATACAAAAGAATTAATGAAGTTCTTAAATGTGACAAATTTTAATTTAGGAATCGATTATTTCTCTTTTGATTCCGCTGTGGATTGTTTGGGCGAATTTATACCTGAAAGAAATTTATATTCATTAAAAGTAATTGCATTTTTTTAATTTAAATACTATTTTTAATTTTAATGTTTTGCTCACTTTTGTTGTTTATTTAATTTACTTAGGACTTGAGTTATGGAAAAGAAAATATGCCGATTAGCTGTGCAAATTCACTTGATAATGATTATCCAGAATATGTTGAATATGTAAGATATTTTTAAGTTTCAATTTAGACTACCTACCTACATAATATTATTTTTGATTTAAAATTGAAATTAGAATGGATTTTTTTTTAAAATTTGATAGACTACTCAACGATTACCTGGAGAAAATGTTAATTTGAATTTAGAAAATGACTTTCTTTGTGGATGTGAGTGTACTGATAATTGTGAAGACAAGAGTAAGTGCTTTTGTTGGCAATTGACGATTGAAAACACTGCCATTGGAAATAATGGGAAAAAGAATTCTAATGTGGGCTATAAATATCGTAGACTTTACGACCATTTACTCACTGGAATTTATGAATGCAACAAAATGTAAGTTAAACAACATTAAATTAGTTTATTCGATTAGTTCACCTTTGAAAAGTCACATTTTGACTTGAACTTGACTAGTAAATCCATGTAAAATAAATCCATGTGAACTCTGAGAATCGATTTTTTCAGAGTCGAATTAAAATAGATTATACCTAAGCATATTTTGAGCAACTTATTGTTATTTCTATATCACAATTCTTTTAGGTGTAAATGTAAGCAAACATGTGTGAATCGAGTAGCTCAATTTCCATTAAGATCTCCATTACAAGTATTCAAGACGTCGACTAAAGGCTGGGCAATTCGACCTTTGTATGATATTCCTCAAGGTGCTTTTATTTGCGTTTATGCTGGACAGATTTTGACTGAGCAGGGTGCCAATAAAGACGGGACTCAATATGGCGATGAATATTTAGCCGAGTTGGATTACATTGAAGTTGTTGAAAGATTAAAAGAAGGATATGAAGAGGATGTTATCGAACCAGAACCTGTTGATAAAGCTGAAGGTAAATACCAATATTATAATTTTTTAAAAATTAAATGAGATTTTAAAACAAATATACATAATATGATTTATTATTATAGAGGAATTTGTGGATTTTGCTGAAACAACAAGGAAAAATAGTGAAGACGGAAGTGACGAAGAAAGTACAAGTGTTCGTAAAGCCAATAAGTTTTCAGCAAATATGGACTCGAATAATAAAAAATCAGAACCGAACGATAACTCAAGATCTACACGTGAGTTATTCGGCCCTGATGAACTTTGTTATATAATGGATGCTAAAAGTATTGGAAACGTCGGCCGATATCTGAATCATTCGTGTAAGCCAAATGTTTTCGTTCAAAATGTGTTTGTGGACACACATGATCTGAGGTTTCCCTGGGCCGCGTTCTTTGCTGTTAAACACATCAAAGCTGGAACGGAACTTACATGGGATTAGTAAGTTTTTTATTATTTCTATTCAGTTTCAATTTCATTTTTTAATTCAACTTTTTTCTATTTCTTTCAGTAATTATCAAGTGGGAAGTGTTCCTGGCAAAAAAATGTAAATAATGATTTATATAACATTTACGCTTAGTAAAAATTGAATTTACTTGATCTTGATACTTTTTGATTTTTTAAAGGTACTGTTATTGTGGAACTTCAGAATGCAGAGGAAGATTGATTTAATTTTATGTGTACTTCTTATTTGATTTTGTTATAATTATAATATTTAAGCATTACCACTGAAAAGATAGATTACTGAAGAATCATATTATACTGATAAACTGTTAAAGTAGACTATTATTTATGCTTAATATTGTGAATTAGTTTAAGAATTTAGGATTATTTATAGGTATTACATATTAGGTATATGTATATGTACCTACGTATATAAATATATAAGTACTATATTTAAAATATCACATAAGTATTTTAAGTAATACACACTTAATTAGGTTAATTCTAATTAATTTTATACAAGTTACAAGAAAACTTTTTTATGTCAATATTTTATACCTAATGTTATTAGTAAAAGAATTGAGAAATAGCATTAAATCTTAATCATGCTTAAATTACCTACATTTAAATTAAGAAATCAAACTCAAACTTTCTTCCTTTTCTGATTAATTAATTATCCAATTAATTTTTGACAAACTAAAATGCTTTAGAAAGGTATATATAGGTAGGTATATTTCACCTCAAATTAGTTTCTGATTTTTAAAAGGCACATGTGTATTTATAATAATGAAAATGAAGTATAAATATATCGTACGAGTTTTATACACATTTTACATTAAATATCTATACTCTACTTAAATTATCTATAATATGAAACAGGATATTTGATTTTAGTTTTTAAATGAAAAATAATTGGGGTAGAGGTGTCTATTAAAAAATTCTATATTCAGTAGATGCTTCAATGGTATTTCTAACCTAGTAATTAATAAAGTTCTATTCTAATCTAGTATAATGTAATTTAAATTGGGGTAGAGGAGAAATAAACCAAGTTTTGAATTTTGAGATCATTCAATCAAATAATCAGACTATATGTCAATACGTCGAAATTTTAACTTTCAATTTGATCTTGATTTTGGCTTCCCTTTTTGTTTGTTTGCTTCCATATTATTTTAAGAAATGAATTTCTAAACTAGTAGAATTTGTGTGCAAAAAAAATTATGTAGAGGGTATCTATACTAACCTTTATCTAAGAATAGGAAAATTAAGACAAAAGTATAGGTAATAGGTCCCTACTTATGATATTGCACATTTTTTGTTTCATTTTTTTGTTCATACCTATGTATATCTATCAAACAAACTAGTATAATAAAATAAGTAATAAAATAAGGGAAAGAATATTTCTTTGGGACAAAACTGTTATTTTAATTAATTGCCTTCTAACTTTAAACTTTTAATAATCAGGAAAGAGATAGGCAGTCAAATAAAATTCTAACAATTTTGCCCTTTTATATTCATGAAAATTTTGGAATTTAATAACTTGATCTCATTAACTGAAACAACACTTTGAAAAGTACGGAATAGTACGGAAAAGGAAAAGTACGTACGGATTTGATTTTTTATGAGAAAAAAGTAAATGGATGTCGAATAAAATTTGTTTATCAGACTCAGAACGGAGATCAGCCAGGCCGGAGTCCAGACGGTGCTCTTTGCCACCACGGATGCACGTACTTGACTCCTAGTCATTTCGGTAAACTACTACAATCGTCACAACAAAATCAGCAACTTGATAGCATCCAAAACCAAAACTGGTCTTTAAGTCTCGATGAAAAATCGAGAAATGCCTTTAACTTCGATCCTTCCATAAAAATTGAAACTAACCTCGAACAGCCAGAGGATATCCATAAAGAAAAACAATCAAAATACAACCCATCAATTCTATATTTCATCTAAAAATTCAACCTCTAAAAGATCAAAATCTTGGGTCTTTTTGATTGGCTCAAAAGGTACAATTAACTACAATTTTTTTTGTAATTGTAACAAATCCGAAGAGAATTTAAATATCAGTGAAGGCAATAAAGAGCTCCTACCAAATCCTGGATCCTTCATAATCATTTCTATTCAAAAACAAATAACTTTTAACTAAATCTTAATATTAATAACTACCCATAAAACCTAAGTTGTCCATCTTCAAACTTATAATTAAATACCTAAAAAATATGTTCTTAAATGTATGTACCTACGTTTTAAATATTATCCATTATTTTATATATAATTTTATACTACTATATATGTAGGGTACTACTGTTCTGTGTTTTTTGTAAACTTCGTTGTAGTTAGAAATGATCAATAAAATAATCATTGATAATAATCCCTAGCAATTAAGTACCCTACCTATTGAAAAAAATACTGGTTAGATTTTCTATCCGTAGTCCGTAGTACCTATAACTTATGCCTACAAATATTTTAAAAGTGAGTATAAATGCATTACTTATTACTTATTACCTAACTAATGAATAATAAATGATATGTAGTAAAAAAAGAAGTCAGGGTAATGTTCCATTATTATGTGTGCATTTTAAATTAATTTTATTTTAAAAAATAGAAAAAGTATAAAAGGTTGACATAAATATTTAATACCTCAACCTCAGTAGATATCTAGTACCTAACTAAACTAGTTACAGAACAGAATAACAGATACGAATAATACGATACATGTACATGGCAGTGTATAAAAATTCATACTTACACTACAAACGAATTACTGTTAGGTACCTACTTTTTCTTACTTTAAATTGATAAGATTTTGGAATATTAAGGATCTAGTTTATAGAATATAGAATTATCTGACTTGTAACATAAAAAATGTAAATTAAAGGTTACTAACTATTATATCTTGATCCGGTGCTGGGATCTATGCCGTAACTATTTAAGATATCGTTAAAATCCAATGATCCAAATTAATAAAATCATTAGAATTGGACTAGGTAATTTAAATTGAAAAATAATGCACATTTTAGTTAACAGAATTAGTATTAACTTGACAAACGATTATTAAACATTTATTAGTATAAAGCGAAGGCGAAGCAATTAAATGTTTTTAAATTACGAGACATCCATGGGATTATAAGATGCTGAATATGGATTTGTATTGACGGCAAGTGGATTCGGGTCTATCTGAGCTTGAGGTGTTTGAGTCGATAATTGACTTGGGCTTGTGAATAGTGCTGCACATCTAGTAACAGGATTTGTTGATGGTTGTGCAGTTCGAGTTCCGTAAGGAGCCTGAAAATATAACAAGACATTCGACATTCAATTACAATTATCCTATATTTAAGCCTCACAAAACAAATTAAAAAAACAATAAAATGACATTAATTTTAGCACCCCAAGCTCTACGACGATCTAAATTACAGTCTACCGAGAGTTAAATACTATAGGATCAGAGCATAAAGAGGCATTTTTTTTAAACTAAAAATAAAATACTTGTTAAAGTTTGTGTGAAAGCTTTTTAGGTAATTGTTAATATTTAAAGAGTCAAAATATTTACCCAATTTGAGTTCTTAGATATAGATGTAGAATACGAATCTTGATTTGAAACTGGTAATGGTAATAGAGCAGGCATAGATCTAGTTGATGCTGTAGGGAATGGTGGTGTAGATCTAAAGTGTTGACTTTGACTATCACAATTGCTTGAACTTGGAGTAGATACTAGCATATACATTTGCTTCAGGTGATGGGGATGAATCTCTTCGTTGTCATCATCTAATGTTATTATTGTTGGACTTGATCTTGATGATGACGCTGGTGCTGGTGCTGATGGTGCTTGTTTAGTTGGTAGAACTCCTCGAATTTCTGGTACAATTGACGAATCTTTAAAATAAAGCATTTTATTAAATACTCAAGAGTATTATTATTATTATATAGGTATGTCGTAATAGTCAAAATTACCTGAAACAGCTTTTGATTTCTTAACAGTTCTAATATTTTCTTCAACTTCATCTTCATCAGATACTGTGAGATCAACTAAATCAACTTCTTTATTTGATTTATTCTTTGAGGCTTTTTTCGGCTCTTCATCAGTATCATCTTCTAAACAAATTGTTTTATTATTCGGTTCAGTCTTTGATTTCTAAAAAATAACAGAATCATTCGTTAGACGCTTTCAAAAAGAATAGATGCCTATATTTTATTTTAAATAATTTACTTTAGCCGGTGGTCCATCAGATTCATTTTTAGCTTTGTATATTTGTCGAAGTGGAACCCAAGAACCATCAGAATAGATTTCAATATCGTTACTTGTACCACCAGTATCCTTAGCCGTTACTTTATTTATCACTTCATGAAAATATCTATAATATATAGAAAAACATGATTTTGTAGATTAAAGTATTTTAATGCTAAATAAAATTATGATTCTCATACCCATCAATCGCCAAATTGTCGAAAAGTAATGTTTTATCACAGACAGGACAATTCCAAGTGGGTTTTTTCTCATTCATTTGTAGGAAAAGATTAGCATCAAAACATTGCAAATGTTGACAAGTGTTAATAGCTCTGCAAGGTAATGACATCCGATTCTTTCCTAATGGACAAGCTATTGATACTCTTAAACTTTCTGTAGCAATACAGTCATCATCATCTTTTGATACTATTTCTTTAACTGAAATTAATATGTAAGTAAATAAATAATTTAAATTATAGATCAGATAAAGCTAAGATAAGGATCATGGATTTATTTTTTAAAAAATCAACTTACTCATTCCAAGCGTATAGTCTGGTGGCTTAATTCCTTTGGCTTTAATTCTTTTCAAAAGATCAGAGGATGAGAGTTTCTTTACAAGAAAAAGTGATAACGCATAACCTTTGCATTTAGAACTCTCGGCAGCCCAAGTAACACTAATCTATAAAAAAAATAATTGATGGTATTTAAAAAAAGATTAATAAGAATACTATAAAAGTTTAATTTAATTATCTTACTGTGTTTGTACATGTTGGACTTAATTTAACAAAACTTGTAACATTTAGAGGTCTTGATGGTCTTTTTGGCTCTACATCATGTCTATGAGATGGTATTACATTGGGAAGAGGTATCAATTTACCGTTGACTTTTACAACAATGGATGGTGGGAACAAATCGTCTTGATCAACTGCACTGTCCATTAAACAAAACCTCAATTGAATCTAAAATTCGAATATTTGTCAATTAAGGATAATTCAAACAAGAAGTGTGATAAATTTTATGGTTTCTTACTTGAACAGCATACTGAATCTTGTGTTCAGTGTTAATGAGAGTAAATTCTTTTGATGAAGCTATATCAGCAGCTTGATTTGGTGTTAGACAAAATGGAAAATTAGCTTCTTGTATCCTCGTATTTCCATGAGGTATTAAACTAGTTGGTTTCAGTAATTCACTTAAAATGTCATAAAATGGTAGTCTTTTAAGTTTGATAGCAGGACTTATAGGCATGGAAATTCCAGGAATCTTTAGTGAAGAACTGTTAACTGGATTTCGACCCTATTAATAATAAAAGAAAAAAAATTATAGATTATCTCTAGACTTTACTTAAACCAAATAAACTGGCAATTTGCCTACCGTTAAAACTTTATTCGCAGCACCAGCAAACCCAGAATTACTTGAATTATTTGATCCCGATGACATTAGGGCATTTTGTAGATAAATTGAGCTCGCTGTTTGCTGATTTAGACTTGACTTATTATGATGGGTCAACAACCTATTCACCATTCTAATAATTAGAAAAATTCTTTATCAATGAAAAAAAAAATACAGGAAATTTCTCTAAGAGTAAGTAAGTACTTACTGATTATAAAGTTCACGAACTTTTGGGATAACGTGTGTCGGTTTAATTTTAATTATATCTAACGCTCTAGCTTGAAGCTCGTTTTTCCTTTTCCTCCCCGTTTTATTCTTTCCAGCATATGCTAACAAAGCTTGAAGATCAATCACTCTAAAGGCCATTACCATATTCTATTTCAAATTCAAAAAATGTAAATGTTATGCAAATTAGTACCTATTAGTTAAATATTAATGTAAAAAGTAGTTTTAAGATCAATTTGCTTAATATTCTGATAACTAACTTACTTACCCTTACTTCAAGTTCAGAATCCATTATATTAAGTTAATTTACTGTGTGCACTTTTAAATAAATAAGATACAACCTAAAAACAACAAAACCATTATTTAATTTTATTAGATTAGATTAGGTAGGTAGGCACAAAAAAATTTAAAAAGCATCCAATTCATTTTAAAATTTTATTAATTAACTAATACCTACATTAGTAAATTATTATGCTACACTATGCAACTTTAACTTTGAAAAGCCTGTTTTAACCAAAATATTAGCATGTATTTTACTTGTCCAATTGAAGTCAAAATCTGGGCTAGGTTTTCAGAACTGAAACAAACTTAAAAAATGAATCGATAATTTAAATTTATATCCGAGACTGACATTGAGACTGATTTGAGGCCATATTGACTTTGCAAAAAGTTGCATTTAGCTAGTAATTCTCTAGTACCTAATTGCCGATTAGTAAATTACAGTTAAAATTAGATAAAAACTTCTCTATAAAAGTCCCCTGCATTCTAACAGTTAAAAAAGTATCTTTATCAAGATTCCTAGATCTCAAGTCTCAAGGCAAGGTTAACTGACATTTCTATCGATCTTTGATCGATTACATTTACATTTGATTTTCTAACTAAAACTACTAATGATACAGATATTTTACCATAAAAATTGTAAATTATGTAGGGTACTAATTATTACTAATTTTACAAGTAAGTGTCAGTGTAAGTGTAGGCGTGCGTGTTGGGTGTAGGTACTTACTTATATGATGCAGATGTGATGAAATCCGAACAAATTGGCTTTGATGACTTTAAATTTACTAATCACTTTTTTGATCTGTTTGTTTTTGTTTGTAAAAATAAAAACTGTCAACACCTTATGGCTACATTTATACTCACTCGTAGTGCCAGAATCAGGATCTTCAGAGCTGATTTAGATGATTTAGAATAGCAATTAGGCAATTAAATGTAAAAATAATAATAATTTGGAAAAATTATACTAGTTGTGGTTGTTTGTGAATTGTGAAGTGAAAAATATAAAAAAGCAAAAATAGTAGATAAAATATATATTTTTATTTTAAAAGATATTTTTAAAAGATATTTTTTTTTTAGCAGAATCTCTGCTGGTCTGTCTGCCTGGTCTGGGGGCCTAGAGGGGTAACCTAGGAAGAGTGTGAATGCTTTTGATTTTACTGTAAAATCAATGTAAAAATTACATGATTTATGTTATGAATGATTATGTTATGATTAATGATTATGATTAGTCCTAAATATAACTGAGGACTTTAATGACAATTTTAATGGGAAATATTTACAAGCTAATAATTAAGGGCAAGAATCAATTTTTGACAAAATAAGTTTAATTATGTCTAATAAAATATATTAATTAACTAAAATCCGAATTTGACTTTTTTTGGTCAACTTTTCGTCACTTCAAATTTTAAACTTTATTTACTTAATGAAAATTTGATAATTAAAGTTAATTATGCTAGCCATATTATCAAATGGACCTTACTTGTGCTCTTCAATTAAAAATTTTTACCAAAGTTGTAATTATAATTTAATTAGTAATTATGTTTTAATTATGTTGAGTCAAGTTGGGGAAAGTTGAGATGGTTTATTATACGTGTAATTTATCTCAGCATCTCAGAATCAAAGTAACCAGTATCAGTAAAAAGTTAATAAGTAATAAGCATTATTGTGCTTTTTGTACTATAGACATTAAAGATGGACTATGACTCACGTTAAGGTACAGAGCAGCAAGTTCTGTTACCTCGCCAGATAGGAAAAACCTAATTTTGACCATCAATTTTACATATTTAACTACATGGACATGGATTATGGATCAGTACTCGTATCATAAAAACATAATGTACTCGTATTATTTTTTTTGAAATTATTATTTCTTATATTATTTTAGGTTAGAAAATACCACCAAAAGAGCCAAAATACATACATATACATATAAGAATACCGCAATAACCACAAAAAGTAATTGGGAATCATATCAATTAACTTTGCCTATATATATATGAGGCAACTATCTAACTTTGCACTTAAGCAGGCCCAAATTTTAAGCAAATTTTTTTTGCTCGCTCAGCAAACAAAAAAACTTGTGCAAATGAAATAGGTATAAGGTAAGATCATTTAATATAAGGTAATAAAAGTTACAAACATAAAATTGGAATACCACAAGATTTTGATCCACATCTATTTGCAATATTTCATCATCCTCATCATCTTTTTCAACAATCCTGACTTGATCTTGGATCTGTATTTTAAAATTTTTTGGTAGGTAATTCGAATTTCTCAATTCGATCAGAAATCTCAAAATTAACATTTGGAATCTGTATTTCCTCAACTTCCATTTCCTCCTCTTTTTGGAAATTTTGATTTAAAATCTTTTCATTTTGACCTGAATTTGTTGAATTTTTTTCAGATTTTTTCACATTTTGACTAGGAATATCCAAGTTCTTGACCTTATCTTCATATTTTTCCAAATTCAGACTCAAAAATACTACATTCTGTTTCGGATTTTTAGATATCCTTTCCTTTTGAACCCCAACTTTCTTGACCTTTTCAACTGGTTTTTCTTGACTTTTATCGACAAAAATTTCCAAAATTTTTTCAAATTGATCAGCTACATATTTGGGCTGCCCAACCATAACTTTTTTTATATCTTCCAAATTTCTCGGTGGATTATTCACTAAATTTACCAATTTCGCTGGCATCATTATCTCATTAGGATCCAAATCCAAATCTTTGGCCAGATTTTCCCGCCAATTGAATAGCTTTTCAGCTCCAATTTTTCCGAAAATTCTGTCCAAATTTTTCTCGAGATACCCCCTCTTCTCAGTTTTTCTTAGCTCGAACCGATATTTTATATTTGTATAATACCTATTTGATAAAATTATAAGCTTTTTTATCGGATAACTCTTCAAATAGTATTTATCATCTTCCTCCAGTAATTTCAAATCTTCACAACAAAGATCATATGCTCTCAATAAAAGATGAGTATCCTGTTGAGCATATAACTCCAGATCCCTGGGCAAAGGTCTCATACAAAAATCTCCATGAGTTTCGAGCGGTTTCTCTTCCAAATTCAATTTCAGAACCTTATTCAAAAATTTTGTTAGTCCGATTTGATTTCTTAATATGATATCATCTTCTGTCACTACCTCAGCCCAGCCATTCTTAATTGCATGTATCACTTGAAGATCAGCAATTCCACATAAAGAAATCCCCAAATCTCTTTGCAAAATAATTTTGTCATTAGTGGCTCCCCATACGATTTTTAAAATCGACGGATTTTGCAGAATTGTTCCAAGTCCATACTTGATCTCCATTCTTATGGGAAAAGGATCCACAATGTAATCGTTATGGTAGGTAGATATCTGTATTGTTGCAATACTTTGAAAATAGAAATGGCAAGTGCTGAATTCCATATCCAACGCACAAACACCACACCGAACTATGTCATTAATCATTTTCTGTAGACCTTGTCTATCCTTAACCCATATTGGTCTATTTTTTGATAAATCCAAAGGCACCAATCCCTTGGGATCATACGATTCTCTACCTGGAACCCAATGTTTCATTTCTTCAGTCATGTCCATTAATGATTCTTGATACTCATTTCGATTTTTTTTCCGATTCAACTCCAATATACATGGGTAAATCTCTTGAGGTCTCACTTTACATTTCCCGAATTTTTTCCAAGCTGGTCCTTGAATAGTTCCATAAAAACCCTTATTCGCCATACTATAGGTAAAGAAAAAAAGAATAAACTGCCTTTAATTTCCAAAAGCCAATAATTTTTTCAATATATACCTACTACTATCTGTAGTATATAAAATTTTTAATATCCGTAGTTCCTATGTACTAATCCCAAGTACCTACTACCTACTATCCGTAGTATGTAAGATACTTATTTTTAATTTTTAAATACCACAACCATTTATATAACCATTACCATAATCTATAAATACCCTAAAAAATATGTAATAAAAATCCATCACCTAACATACTACTGTATGTACTAACTATTAAGTATTTTTTTCATTTAAATCTTAATCACTCGAGTCTCCCGAGTTAGTATACCAAAATTCTCCAACTTGATTAGCAAAATTAACCTGCTTTACCCTACTTCTTAAATTATATCTATGTACATGCTCATTTTCTTCTTCTTCTTCATCTTCACTCTCATCAACATCTTCATAGTCATCACTAGACTCATCTGTCTGTTTCTTTCCTATAATATTTAAATTCTTACTTTTATTTACAAAATATCTCTCTTTTGAGGTACTATCACCATTTCTCAATCTCTGAGGTCTCTCATTATAAGGTTTCAAATCAACAATATGTCTTTTAATTATCTTTCCATCTCGAAGATTTTTAAGTTGATAAGACAAATCATATCGTTTAATTACTTCATATGGGCCTTCCCATCTACCTGCTAATTTTTTCATAAACTTCTGTTTCTTATCAGATAACTTCATCTTCCTTATCAAAACTTTATCTCCAACTTCAAATTGGGTATCTAAACGATTTTTATCATAATACTCTTTGCTTTTCAACTGAGCTCTTTTAACATTTTCTTTGACATATTCTACTAATTCTTTCAACTTACTTGGTAAAGTATCAACATATTTTTCGATATCCAAACCTTCACTAGGTTCATTCAATTGACTCATCATCCTATCATACGGTAATTGTATCTGTCTTCCAAGATTCAAAGAAGCTGGTGTTACTTTTGTAGCTTCATTCTCCACTGTTCTCAGTGCTAGTGCAAATTTTTGTAAGTGAACATCCCAATTATCATGGCATTCTTCTACATAAGAGCTGATCATATCCTTGATACTTCTATTTGATCTTTCCGTTAGATTCGACTGTGGATGATAAGGACTTATCATTCTTAACTCCACATTCCAATCTTTACAGAATTTCTTCAGCAATTTTGCCTTAAAATAACTTGCATTATCTCCGACAAGTGTATTACAAACTCCAAACCGACAAAATACATTGTCTTCAATAGCTTGACAAACATTTTTATCTTTCGCCAATCTCATTGGGAACAATTCTACCCACTTTGAGAACTGATCAATTACAACTAACAAATACTGATTTCCTTTCTTACTCCTTACTAAGGGTCCCATAAAATCCATGTACAAAGTATCCCAAATAGCTCTTGGCTCACTCGATTTCATCAATCCCTTTGGTTTTGTATTTAAAGATTTTACTCTCTGGCATACTTCACATGATTTTACATAATCGTTGATATCTTGATTCATATTATTCCAATATGCTCGATCTTTGATTCTTTCTTTAGTTCTTTTCACTCCCAAATGTCCTGCGGTTGGATCGTCATGAAACATCTCCAAAATTCTCAAAACCAATTTCCTTGGTATTACTGGTACTAAAAAATAAGGTTTCTCCTCCTTTTCCGTTTCAACTTTTTTGCTTGCCTTTAAACTTGATTTCTTTTTTGCCTTTGCGATCGACTTTTTAACAATAAATCTTAATTTCTTTGTATTTTTCTCCTTCCCATGGGTTTTCTTCATAATTCCAACTGGCTTGTCATTAGTCTCCGTATTTTTACTAGTATTTAACGGTTTAACTTTAGATTCAGCCATTTTTCTCGCTAACAACGAGACTGCATCAGTTGGTTCTACTGCCAACCATAATTCCACTCTGTCTAATTCATCCACGATGAGTTTCTTTTTTGGTTCCAAACTAAATTTTGGTTTGCCATTTTCCACAGAAATATCATCTGGAATTGTCACAGGTGAACGTGATAAATAACTTATCTCATATATTTTTCTACATAAAATATTATTTTTAACTTCATAAGGCAATTCTTTATTTTTCAACACTTCTTCCTTGAGCTTCTCGATTTCAGGATCCTTTCTTTGCTCATTCTTCAAATTCTTCAACTCAATATAATTTGACATTGACAAAAACGTAGGAGCATATATCCGCTCATCCAAATCATCTGCATAATCACGAATCTCAGTATCTTCAACTGGTTGTCTGGAAAGCGCGTCAGCTGCAACGTTCTCCTTTCCTGGACAATGGATGATCTTAGCGTCCCAAGATGCAATTTCCAAAGCCCATCGACGAAGTTTTTTAGACTTATCTTTCATAGTTTTCAGATACTGTAAGGCCTTGTTATCCGTGAATATGGTGACTGGATACTCTTCAATATATTCTCTAAACTTATTTAATGCCCAAATTATTCCTAACAACTCTTTCTCACATGTATGCAGATTCC
>JAQIXA010001426.1:0-24927 GCA_034699045.1 Nanhermannia cf. coronata Gr-Ori-00579 | reverse complement strand
AAAGTCAAGTTTAAATATACTAGACTTATACATTTTTTTACGGGATTTTTATTGATTGCAAACTTATTTTATTGATATATTTCTCACGGGATTAAATAAGCGGAGCTATTTCATACGTGGCTAGTTCTTTATAACAATCAATTAATAGAACTTAATGAGCTTATTAAATTAAGAACCAAATTATTAAAAGTAAATTTTTGAGCAAGTATTTTCAAAGTTGTCTAAAAGAGTCTCAAAAGCTTATAAAATTTTGTAAATAAATTGATAAAATCTACAAATTTTTCCAAAAACATGACAAAAACGAACCCCTTTAATCACTCTAATTGAAAGATACTCTGACGAATCTAATACTAAATCTGAATTTTACAAAATTTCCCGTCTCAAAAATGTAAAAATATTATCTTATGCTAGCAATAAGCTAAAGAAAATTTATTTTTTAAAGTTCCAAATGAAATTTTTAATGATTTTAGTGGATGAAATGTTCATATAAAAGATATCTGACTACTGTTTGAAACTTGTATATCAGTACTTGGCACTTGGTAGTTTCAAGTTTCATTTGTATAATTTGACAATTTATAATTTTTAGGTATACAAAATCGGATTAGAAAATTTGAGTTTAGAAATTCTTGGGAAATGAGCACATTCTTAGATTTCAAATTCATAAAAGATAAGATTAGTAAAAATGATTACCTAATTTAGTAAATTCATATACCTAATTAGTAATTAGTAAAAGTGCTTTTGCATATAATGCTATAGTCAGGAGGAGAAAGTTAGATGTAGGCATTCTGACATTAGGTGGATACTTTCTAGATATATTCATTTTTAAAATATGATCATCTTATTGACAATTTTGTTATAGGTATCATATATCTAGATAATCTTTTGATTTTTTAGAAAAATTTATATTTTAGACCTAAATAAATACCTATCTAATTGAGATCGAGAATATGTTCTAGCACCCTTATAAGTAGAAGAATTTTATGATAATGAATTCTTTACAATAGGTAGGTACCTACTTACTGAATTTCATATATGGAGATTGAAACTCTAAAATATCTTACTAAAAATTACATTTTCAATCTATTTTACTTATAAATTATGTCTAAAAATGAAAATAATGAGCCTAAAAAAGAAAGAATGTCAAGAATTTTTTGCAAATTTTGAATTTGATTTTTGCTTATATAGACTGTAGCAGATGTATATCTTGTTAAATGTCCTTTATTTCGATTGATTACAAATACTCTGTATAATAGAATTTGATTAAATTCTAGTCAATATGGATATTTTCCTAAGAATCTAGAAATACACTATCTAGGATATTTATAAAAAATTGAATTTCAAGAATATTTTTGCTAACAATGAGAAGTCTTACGAGCTTATAAACTTGCCCTACTCGTATTATTTATTATTTAGTCTTATTACTGACTGAGCTTTAACAAGGAAATTCTCAAGAATTTCATTCAAAATTGTAGTAAATTAGGTCTGAAAAGTACAATTTATTCTTATACTTACTCATTTGGATCTAGAATTAGTCTTGCAAAATTTTAATTAAATCTCATTTAATTTAAAAGTAGTACAAATACATACTACTAGTGTCTAGTACGTAACGTATGTAGTACTAACAAATTCCTATTCAAATTCTAATATTGATATTATTCACCTGAATCAAATCAACCTTAGAAATAGATTATATAATTGTACAAATTGTAATTTATACTACATAGTAGTTAGTAGGTATTTAACTTTATTCTGACATATACTAGTAGTATAAGTAAAAATATTGCATTAATAAGAGCTTTAGAAAATATCTGTAATAAATATCCTTGAAACTTATGGATATTTAAATAAAAGTTACAATGCTCAGTTAATCTGAAATTAATTAGCTCGAGTATCGGATTTTCTCAAATATTTTGATTTAGGTAGGGTACTAAAAAGTTTTATTTAATTGGGTTTGAGTACCCTACTATATTAAACAAAAGTTTCATAAAAAGATAAACCACAAATCCTTGATTGAGAAGGATCTTTCAGCATTCATAATTTTTAAACGGTGTCTATTTCAATTAAATTTTAATCATTTTTTTACTCATTTTTTAAGCAATTCGATTTTTTAAAGAGCACGATTTGTGAAAACTTTTTTGAGATGCAAAATATTGTTAATTTATTGTGTTATCGCTAGGTTTTATATAACAACGTCTTCTGCATGTGTCCAGTCTCACTCGCCAAAGTACAAACTTATAGCGAGTACTGATATTTACTAGTAAAACCTTGTCTCAATAGAAATACGAGTATGAGGATCTCATTATAGAAATATCAGAATTTGAAAACAAATATCATAGTTTGTAAGTGCATAAAAATCAGAATGGCTTACTTGGTCTCAGCATATTGGCTTTAAATATGGTACCCTACTGATTCGATTCCAGAAAAATTTTCTGTATTTTTATGCATTTCTATCAAAAATCCATGTTTTTCAGTGTATTACAGATTAGTAGTAAAAATCCCTTTCAAAAACACTCGTAAAAGTGTTTACGATTAGGATATTCTTTATACAGTAGTAAACAAGAAAATTATATCTACCTACTTGTATTTTTATGAAAATCTTTGATAAAATTTCCAAAAATTTTACTAAACCTTTATAAATACACACATTTACATTGAATTTGATTGATAAGTTCGCCTTACAGTATACTGTAGTATGGATTCCATGTCAACTCGCCAAAATACAAACTCGACAGAACAAACTCGCCAAAGTACAAACTGGACAACATAAGCAAAAGTACGAGTATTTACGATTAGGATATACATTATCCAGTAGTAACAAGAAACTATATCTACCTATTACCTACCTATTTGTATTGACTTTTTATGAAAACTTTTGACAAAATTTCCAAAAAATTTACTAAACCTTTCTAAATTACACACATTTGCATTGAACTTGATAAGTTCGCCTTACAGTAGTATATGAGTATTTTAGAATATTTCTGGCCGATTACAAGTTCAATGTAAACGTGTGTATTTTAGAAAGGTTTAGTAAATTTTTTGGAAATTTTGTCAAAAGTTTTCATAAAAAGTCAATACAAATAGGTAGTAGGTAGATATAGTTTCTTGTTCTATTGGATAATGTATATTATCCTAATCGTAAATACTCGTACTTTTACTTATGTTGTCCAGTTTGCATTTTGTCGAGTTTGTATTTTGTCGAGTTTTTCTTTGGCGAGTTGACTGTACACGAGTATTTTGGAAAATTTTCAGTCGATTTCTATCTGGTTGCCGCAAAAAGCTGATGGATTAACCTCAATGTGGAAATGATAATCACTTATTTCAGTATGAATATGTAGATAAACTATTAGCCTTATAGTAAGCAAATTAGGGTATAATCAAAAATACTAATATTTTCATAGGGTACTTTGTATTTTTATTTTTGCGATTTTTGCGACTGCATATGATCCAGAAATATGAAAAAATGTATTTTTGTTCATATTTGCGATATTGAACAGTGCAGTAGGTAAAATGAGTCGAATACATAATATGCTTTGTATTAATAAGATAATAATGCATGTTTATGCCCTGATTCTAATTTTGTACAGTAAAACCAAAAATCATGAGATCATACTCTTCAAGCAATTTGTATTTACACAATCAAATTATCAAAATATGAGATGTGATCCTTACTTACCATGAAATTCAACTTTTCTCAAAAATTTCAATAATTCAGCCCCATCAACTGGATTCATTGCTGGACACAATTTGGCAGTCGTATTTTTGCACAACTCTCGATGCATATCCCTAAAAAGTGTCAAAAGTTCAATGTATTACATTTAAATCCGGATTATTTGTTCAAAATGATCTTTTAGCATATAGGTAATCTAGATACTATATCAGTGAAATAATGCTGATAGTAATAGTATTTTATCACTTTAGACGATTGTTTCATCCGCATGTTAGCTTTGAAATGCAAAATTTTCTCTGACAATTTCAACTCATTAAATAATTCAAGCAAATTCATATATTTGTAGGTATAGAATAGAAAACTTTTATTTCGAAATATTACTAGTACTCGTACTATATGTATAAGTACTAGGACAATGGCTTACTTAAATGCATGGGCAAATGACATGACTGCATCAGAGACCTGTAATAAAAAAATATATTTTATTACTCTGAACTGAACTAGAAAAATATTAAAAATTTAATGAATGATTTATATCTGACAGCACTTTTACTCTTTTTAGCTCGCAAAATCATACTCAATTTCTAGCTTGAAAATATGTATCTCAAAATATCAAAAAAAATTTGAAATTTTCTAATTTTTGCAAGAATTCTAGTGTCAAATACTTGTAAGTAGTGGCTTTGGTGAGATTTCTCAGATAATTAGTTCAATTTAATCTTACTCTAAACTACTAGGTATACGACTATGTTATTGATAATTTTGCATATTTAATCCATAAACTTGCATTAGAGACTATTTTACTGAGAAATGTCTTGTATTCTTATATCTAAATTTTGAAGGATTTTTTTGGAGAAAGTAATCGAGCTTTCACTATGGCTTAATTTTATTTTTTAGGACCAAAAGTACCTATTTTAATACCTTATACAGATAGTACCTACTAGATACTAGTGCTTATTCAGCATCCCCCATTTTTTATATTTCCCTCTCTGTTTATGACCCTTACAAATCTGAACATTAAAGATTATTCTTTATTCAACTTACATATTGTAATTGTGCTTCAAACTCGGTATCCTCTCGAGTAAGTTTCTCATTCCCAGTGCATCTCTTTTGAAAATGGATATTATAAGGTGTTCTCGAGGAATTGTGGAATTTGCATTGAAAATGATCTTCCCAGAATTCTGTAAATAAAATTCCAAATGCAGGATTTTGAAATCTATTCTTTAAATAGTTTGAGATTTTAATTTTAATTTGTATAAGGTACTCGTATATCTGTATTAGGTATGTTGTGAGCAGGGTAGGATACAGTAATCATTTACAAACAATGAAAATAGTTCGTTTCATTTGAGATTAAATTTTGAGCCGTCACATTAAGGGTATTTATTTTATGGAAAATGTTTATTTTTACTAGATCTGGGTTACATACAATTACATAAAGGTTAAAATGTCACAGATTTCAGCATCTGATCATCTTTAATTATTATTTAAAATACTAATTTTGACCTAAAAACTTTTACATACGATAAAGCATTCTTCTAATAACTAGTTTATTCAAATTTTTTCTGAATATTTTCTTAAATTTCAAAGTGCCAAAAATTGACAATTATTTGCAATTTTCTTGTTAATTTGACTCATACTACTGGGCCAAAACAGTTTTACTAGATCCCTACTATAATATGAATAATATGTCAGTGTTGTGCCTATAAATACAGGCACAAAAATCTGTATTTGAAATTGAATTTTTTTTTGATTTTGATTAAATTTCATTCGAGTGAAAAGTTGTAAGATCATTTTTCAATTTCAAGTTTTCAATTGAAACGTGCCGATGAATAGAAATAACATGCTTAAAAATCTTTCATTTGTCTTGAGCTACACTATCTGTAAATCATTTACTTTAACAATTGATAGGCACATACCTAGGTAAACATGTACAAAATAAAGTAAGTAATGTAATGAATAGTCTTATGCTATACGTTGCGCAATTAACTCTGTATAAAGTACCCTTTAAGCTTAAAACAAACTTGTAATTTTCATTTTCTATCTTTTGAAATGAACTTTAAGAATCTTGTATAAATCCTAGAAACTTAAAATATTTACGAATTACAAAAACTTGTAACTACATTTTGTTTTATAGATTACATACCTAGATACTTTTAGTATAAGTACAACTAAAAAGTAATACTTCAATACAAAACTATCAAATTTGAAAGTCAAAAATTATTTAAATCTAAAATTGTTTACTTCTTTGAAATTCCTATTGGTATTTACAGAGTTTTCTTCAGATCTCAGAATTCTCAAATTTTAGAAAATTTAGGTTTTTTAAAAAAATTTGGAGGTAAATGTTAGCATTTTCGGCTTAATTTATTTCAATTTTCAAAGAGATTTAAAGTAATTCCCCCTAATTTGCGGACAATAAACTCTGAAAAGCTTTTTTTAGGTCTAAATTATCATTTAAGAATTTGTAAATGATATGATTTTGTTATATTATGTTAGCTTTATGAAAATATTTCATAAAAACCCTAAGGCCATTTTACAAAAATTTGAACGAATTTTTGAAGAAACTCAATTTTAGATATTTGTTTTTGATTTGTCTGCTGAACTACTTAGCTAATCTAATGATTTGAACTCGACTTGGAAAAATATCAAACTTTCGGTTATCATTAGTGTATCATTATCAAAATTTTATGATTATATTGAAATTTAGTCCATAATATACAGTATAATTAGAATACGAGTAGTACCTTACGAGTAGTACATGTGCTGATAAAAATCGAGTTATTCAATGAATTAAAAAAAAAAGATAAATGAAAGATATTGAAATTACAAATCCATATTACTGTTTTGATGCTAAATTATTCTAGATACTTATCAAAATAGGTAAGATACTATATAGCCATTTGGATTCAATAAGGAGATTTTTTTATTTTAAAATACAATTTACAATAATATTATGTAAGATAGGCTTGTACTTTTAGACTCTAGAAGTCTAACCAAAAATCATCAAAATTTTCTCGAAATAATGTTGTAAACTCAAATTTTCTACTTTTTCTTTACTTAATACATATTTTAGGAATACTATATAAAGGATTTCTGTTGTAGTACCAAAGTATAGATGAGTATAATGTGATTTAATTTATTTATAAAAATTGAGTTAACCAATCATTTCAGATTAAAAGTGTAGGAAGCGAAATTGGGGTATAAAAAAGTCTGTTTAGAGCAGCCTCTAATTGGGACTCACTTTATTACCTTACGTGTAAGTTTCTGTATAAAATAATAGCATAAAATATACCTATACTATTCTGCACTAGTACTTGTACTCCTACTCGTATATGGAATGAACTTTTTTACAACTTAATTTGAAATCCTCAAGTCCTGGGCTCCTAATTCTCATCTGATACTGTATAAAATATTTACACACAAGTTTGGAATGAACTTTGTGTTTTTTTGTATACCAAAGTATCTACCATAGTCATGGTATGTAAGGTAGCTACTGTACTTTGCCCAAATTACACAATTTACACATGTGTTTTTTGTGGTCGAACATAAAGGTAAAGGTAAAAGTTTTATAGAAATATTATTAAGTTTTTTTTCTCTCTCTTTTTTCTTTTCTCTTACCAATAAACCATGGGTTTCTTGTGTTTGTGTGAACATTAAGACCGAGGAAATAGTCTGAGAAACCCTGGACTGGATTGGCACGGGGTTGAATCGACAAAGTTCCCTCAACTTCAGCTTCATTACCTGGAAAATTAATCATTTTTCTTGTAATTAAATACTTATTAAATACAGAATACTAATCACTAATTGTACTTGGATATTATATGAGAAATGAGAAAATAATGAAAAATTTTATGATTTGAACTTGAAGCTATCTAATTAGATAGAGAAAATTTGAGAAATATCAAATAAAATTCCTCTTTTTGTATAGTTTAACAGCTCATTAATTTCACTTTGATTATGAATTGAAACTCAGAAAGAAATAATGAACAAAGTGATACTTGGAAATGACCTTTGGAAAACAATATCTAGAGTCAGAAATTGAACAATTTTGAGAATTTTGAATTTTTTAGTAAATTACCATCTGAAACTAAAGTTCTTGCAGACCAGCCATCTGAACCAACCCATGTAAAACTATATTCGAAATTATCATCGATTAACAGTATGCTCTAAAAATTCAAATTTTTATACAAATTTTACCTTCCAGTTGCTGAAATAAGATTGAATTTTTTGTTAGAATTTGTTATAATATTTGATATCTTAACTAAAACTAGCCGAAATAAATGTGTCTTATAATGGTAGGTATTTCAATATACATAATATGCTAGATAATCAATGTTCATATCTTTTAAAACATTAGAAGAAGCGGGTAAACATAAAATTATGATTATGATATGGGCTTAATCTTCGAGTTTCAAAGTTTCAAAATTTCAAAATAATGTGAAGGGACTGAAATTCTATTTATTTTATCGAGTTTTATGATCCTTACAATTCTTATCCTTAGTCTACATTATTTTTTATATCATAGTCCATAGTAAGGTACTGGGTACTTTGTGCATTATTTATAAATTATAATATCAATCTCATAAATTATTTTCAATACCTTTTCTCCTCCTCACTGCCATCATTAGATCTAGAAAAATATCAAAAATAAAGCTTTTTTAGACTCTCGATTTACAATTACAATTGATTTGATTTGAAGTCAGTTAAGTTTTTACACTCAAGAATCACAGAAAAATTTTAACTATTAGATTTAAGAGCATTTTTTATGAATAGACTTTATTATGAATTTGGTATAAATTTTGGTATTTTTGAGAATATTTTTGACAAATTTACCTTTGACTTCTTGATCGGATCCGAATACAATAACCCCTGTGAAGTAAAGAAAAGTAGAGAAAAGAAATTCAATGAAATTTAATGGTTATCTTTTTATTCTTCCTCAAAACTCAACTTGACTCGATACTTTTTTTCTTTTTGAAGCAAATTGATTTGATTTACTGGTATAAAAAATTGTAATAATCCGTATGAGACTGTGGTTAAAAGCTCAATTAAAGTCTCAAAAATGGTAATTTTTTGATTATAAAGTAGGGTATATCAAATTTACCAACTTATATTTAGTAATTGCATTAGAGAATGATTGAATATTAAAAACCGAGTTTAAATGAGCATAAAATACAGTTAATTATTGGACCTTGCCCAGTTTAGGAAAAGATTATGACTCATTTTGTAATAATGGAAGTTTTAGAAATGTTGATTATTGGAGCAAATTCCGAAAAAAAAATTTTTTGGCTAAATTGGTCTACTCAAAATCAGAACAAAAATTGAGGTTAAATCTTAGGATTAGTAGCAATTCTAGTTCTAATAGCTAACAATTTTTGTTTTATACAAGTTTGTATCGTTTTTAATCAGTTTTATAATGCATATATCAATACCCTATATTATTATTCATTTTTTGTAAACAATTGTTAGATTTTCAATGAAATTTTGTCAACTTTTTGCGAGCTAAAATTATTGCAGTTCTTGCAAGTCAAGTCTGGGAAACTGCAATATAGATTCTCTATTTTGATATCTTTAGTGTCAAAGTAAGGGGATAAAATACACGGATATTCACATTTCAAGTAGGGCGAAAAAAAACCGCCTGACCAATGTCTCTAAATTCCAAATTGCTCATACTCGAATAAAAGTCACAAAAACTACACAATATTCCCATACTTAATATCATAGAGATACTAGAGTAGTAGTTGTAATAGATACTTTCATATCATAAAAACTATTCTACATAGATATTCAAGGAACATGCATTTAAACTACATTTAAATTTATCTGTCTACAATAGTTCAAGTATTTATTATACTCCAAATACCTTTGGCCTTTGAAACAGATTTAAGTCTCTCCACAATCCCATCATAGATCTGGAAAAAAATGAGAGGGAAAAACCCCAATGTAAACATTTTGTAATGAGTTTTGGGCGGACAATGGGATATTTGGTCCATTTAACATAACATTTAAGTAAATTTAAAGGTCAATTTTTGGAGGTTTTGGCTTTCTTACTTCTCTCGACGCGACTCCAGAGTCCTTAACGAGCTTCTCTTTCACCGCAATACAGATCCCATGCTCCAGTAAAAGTTTCTCCAGCTCTTCATAAGCCTACATGTAGGGTACATAGTTTATAAGTACATACATATATAAATATATAGTAACTATTAGTTAGTACAGGGTTATCCAGAAATGCATGGTTAAAATGTTTAGACTACCTTATATTATTATTAGTAGAAACTTTAGATTTTTTAACAAGTACCTAATACAAGTATTTGATAGAAAATTTTTTACCAAGATCAAGAATCTGCAAACATTTCGATGTTATGATTAACAGGTCAAAAGTTATAGGTCAATGAATTTTCAAGACATTGTTGAACAATTTTAACTTTATACTACATAAATTTTCCCAGCTTAATCAAATAGGAGTAAAAAAGTAACCTGTATTTGACCTTTATTATAGGTAAGTTAATGATTTTTGTAATTTTTATTCATAGTTGCATAAAATGTTTTAGATATTCTGGATTATTTTCATATATAACACTATATCTGTATTTGACTCCAAAAAACGCCATTTTTCCTTAATTGTAATCCTCGATTCACAACTCTCTATACAACATATGTTAAAGTCAAAGTTCTTTGACCTACAGAATAAGATTTTGACCTGTTAATCTTAGAATCAAACGGCTTGTGATTCGTGATCCCCGTTAAATTCTCTATCGAATTCATATGAAAATTGTCAAAAAATTCAATGTTCTTGAAATGTAATAAAGCTTAAATGTTTTCTCCATGCATTTCTGGATAACCCGGTATATAGCCATTATACCATAAGTATATGACCAAAAAGTTGTAAAGAAAGTGAGAAAAAGTATTTAAATAAAGTTTGGTTTACTAGAATGACTTTGACACTTTTTTCCTCTGAATCAGGAAATTTACTTTATCCGAATTTAAAGCCTATAGACACAGTACTACCGCATTATATATTGCTCTACTATTGGGATCCTATAATATAATGCAGATTACAAAAGTAAGTAAGTAGAATAAATGTGAGTTTTTTCTACCCGGTAAAAGTGTAAATGACATGCTTTTTTTAAAATGATTATTTCTTCAAATATACTTTGCTTAAAATACATTTTATATTCGAATGTCAATCATTTGCTTTACATAGAATATCAGAATTCTGCAAAAAATTCTAATAAATTCAATTTTTCCAAAAAAATCCAGCCTAAATTTCAAATTTTAAGCTTAAAATTGGCTTTATTTCTCTTTGAGAGAAATTTTCTATGAAATCTTATTCAAAAAATTCTACCAAAAGTCCAATTTTCCAAAATGATCAAACCTGAATTTCAAATTTTACTCATTAAAATGGCCTGTAAATTTATTTGGGAGAAATTAGGGATAATTTCTGTGAAATTTTATCAAAATACATCAAAATTCTGCAAAACATTCTACAAAATTTCAAATTTTACAAAAGAAATCATACCAGAATTCTAAATTTAAAGTTCAAATACAGCCTTTTGAAATAAATTTTACAGGGATAAGAATTAATTATAAATACTATACTCGTATTACTCGTAGTAGTGATTTGAAATAGGGATATAAAATAGAAATAAAATCAGGTCAAAAAACCACCAAGTACTTTTTAGCAGTTTGTTTTCTCGCGAGGAAATATATTTCCGTTTTTTAGAGCATTCATTTCCCAAGAAGTGGTGCTGAAAGGAGTCATTTATCTTCGAAAAAAGAATATTTTTTGTACTTTTGCTTTCAGTTCTGGCTTTCTTACTCTTACATGTACGTACTTGGTATACCAGTAGAAGTTATTTACTTACCCTAGAGGGTAAATAATACTATACTGATAGTCTCGATGTATGTGTATGTACTTATGCCTTGTACATATTTTACCAAGTACCTCTACACTTTATCTTTCAAGTGTCTAGGAGAAATAAAATGCATCTGACTGGGGAATTTCGATGAACTTTGATTTTTTCCTTTTTAATTCCAATGATTACCTCTGTACTACTATGTAGGTAGTAAATAATTTATTTTAAATCCCTTGCTCTATGTATTATGCATATGCATATGGTGCATATGGTGCAATAAGTGTACATGTAGATTTTATTTTTTCAATATGCTCAAATATCTATACTTAAGATTAAAAAATTTCATTTAAAAACGTATCAGCAGGTCATAATTTACTTACAAAAACTAAAAGTCTGTAAAATATTTGTAAAAGTTTCCACTAGTTTAGTTAAGTACTACCTAGTAGTTATAGGTGGATTAGATGATGTTACCAGCATGGGCTGTTATGGATCAAAACATATCGAACTAAAAAAAATTTCATATTAAAAATCCGTTTTCTTAAAATTTATTTGAAATGATGCATTCTTTTTGATTGTAGGTCAAGTAACTCTTTCATTAAGTAGGGTACTTCATAATAAACTTGTAGTAAAATTCTATCAATATAAATCGACAAAAGGTGGGTCATATAATAGGGATTCTATATTAATTCACCAAAGTCAACTCGCCAAAGTCAACTTGCCAAAGTACAAACTCGACAATGTATAAACTCGACAAGTAAAAACTCGACAAAGTACAGACTTACAGAAGGTCAATGTAAATGTGTGTATTTAGAAAGACAGTAAAATTTTTGGAAATTTTGTCAAAAAATTTTCATAAAAAATTCAAATAGTAAATCGTACTTTTACTAATGTTGTCCAGTTTGTACTTTGTCGAGTTTGTTCTGTCGAGTTTGTTCTTTACCCAGTTTTGTATTTTGTCGAGTTTATACTTTGGCGAGTTTTCCTTTGGCGAGTTGACTGGACACGTATATATGTATGCATACCCATGGGTATTGTAAGAATTGACTTTGGTTTCAGTAAAAAATGTGATTCCCTTGATATAGAGTTCAATGCTCAATAAGTGAAATCAAATTATTTTGCGAAATCAAAAATCAACTACAAAAATAGTGGTATAGGATTATTTGTACCTATGTGTGTATTACTGCTATATTTATTACTACAAGTTATATCATTAAGTCGTACAAGGTTTTTTGGCAAAAATATTGTAAAACATGTCCAACCCTTTTCTCATTTCAAATTTCACTATTTTGTTCAAACTGGAAATCAAAGTGTTGGCTTTAATTATATTTTAATTAACCCAAAACTTTGGATTTTCAAAAAAGTTCTACTCGCTTGCTTGTACCAATATTACTGTAAACTGTAAACTGCATATTATGACTTAGAATGCAAAATTATCGAGATAAGAAAATTTCAGAACCTGCTGGATTTTTAATATGAATTTTTTTTAGTTAGTCTTGATCAAAACAGTGTTTAATCTTAATCTCAATCTCTGGATAATGATCATTTGAACTTGACACATACCCGAAAATTAAGCTTTGCAGGTAAAGCTTGTAATGAAGGTATAGGTTTTTTAAAAATGCTACTTATAGATTACATACATAATATTTGGAACTTTTCGATTATACTATGACACCATTACCATATTATAATGTATACTCGAACTCAGCTTGACGAAAGTAAGATTTTGACCCCAAACTTGGGGCAATTTGAACCCAGTTATTCAAATTCGACTTATTCGATCAATTCGACTTATTTCGCTCCAAAATTACCTCATATTTGACCTTTTGGTCAATTTTCTGGCATGGGCTGTTATGGATGAGAGCACATCTTTAGATGTGTTTTGATCCAAATTTCAAATTTCAAATTTCAAATTGATCTAAACAAATTAAAAATCCGTTTTCTTAAAATTCATTTGAAATTAAGCATTTTTGTGATTGCAGGTCATACATTTCATCGTATTAAGATACTTCACCAAAATTATTTTTCTTATTTATTAAACTGGATTCTTTTTGTAATTGTAAAATTGAAAATCGATCCAAAATATGGACTTTGATTTTGATGGAAAATTTTCATAGAATCAAACGGTATTCTAGTTCCGGTTTCAGTAACTTGGTTAGACATGGTTTTTCAGAGCTGAATGGTTTAACTTTTTGCAATCTTAATTCTTAAGAAAAGTCCCTAATCAGATCAGTTTATTCCTATCAAGTATACAAGTTATAAAATGCTGCAGTAGCTGAATTAAGACGTAAAAAACTTAATTTTGGTTTAAAATCTGCTGAATTCATTTAAAATCACAATTCCCAAATCTATAATTAAAACTGCAAGATTAGGTTTTACAGAGCTGAACGTCTTGACTTTTGCAATCTGGATAAGTTTGAGGAAAATGTCTGCTGACTGCTGACTGCTGAGCTCTGAAAACCCGAATTTAAAATTCTGGGATAATGAAATGCAAGACTTGGTTTTTCAGAGCTGAACAACTAGAATTTCGACAAATACAGAAGTGTTCTGAGAACGGTATTCTGCTACTGTAAAGTAAAGATGTAATTATCTTTATCTTTGAATTGAGATTTGTGGATAGGAAGCTCTTAAAGAAGCTCTACAAAATTAAATTTTGGTCTCTATCTGCCTAATAAATTGAATTCATTCAAAAGATATCACATTGCAAAAATAATACTTGACTTTGCAATCCGAACGTTTGAGCTTGATTGAGTCAGCCTGGATTGTCTCGTTAGCTGTATCCTATCAAACTTCGTATATCTTAGGTATATCTTAGGTATATCATATAAAAGTAATAAATTTTCGTATTTTCCTTTGTTGAAAATCCGAAATTTAGGTCTAAACTTGATAAAATTCAGGGACATAATGTGCAAAACTTGGTTTTTCAGAGCTGAATGAATTTCAAAGATTCAGGCAAATACAGACTCGTCTTCTAAGAACCGTATTTTGCCTGTAAAGTAAAAATGTATTACTTTTTATATATTGGTATTGGTAATGTAGAAACTTTTGCATTTTTTAAAGTCATTTGTAAAATAGAGCCTAGATTTGGCTATAAATATTTCGGATTAAAATAGGTAGTTAAAAAAGTAATATTACTAATAGTATACTTGAATAACACTATTGAGGATTCTAATAAACCCAATAAAAGGATTCCAATAGAATAGTTAAAATTGTCAAAATTCTTACCTTAATGCCATAATTAGACTCTTCGTAGATTATAGATACCTATAAAATGTCAAATCAATTTGTTACCCAATGAATTTTACATACTTATCCTTAGTAAACTTACATATCTCCAGTCAAAAAGCCTTATAATATCGACCATCACTTTTACTTGAAATTTGTCTGAGGGAATTGTCCTTGAGAATGTTTCGAATCGAATTTTGTTACTTAATTCTGGACTTGTTGAGAAAAATGAAACCTGGAATAAAAAAAAATGGGGGAAAAATAATGGATAAAGTAGGTAATAGTAAATCATGGGAAAAAAGTACAACTTAATTTGAAACTCATATGTGTAAGATATACATTATGTAATATATAATGGGATAAATATAATTAATGTAGTCTCTTTTTTAAACTCCTTATCACAGTGGGTGATCTTGGAGAAAGATAGCGAAAAAAGTAATAAATTATTTGAGCACTTTCTTTTTGCTCAAACTTTATCATCTACTTTCTATATTACATAGGGTACTTACCATTAGACTTTAAGTACTTGAATTGAGAAAAGATTTTAGCCATCATAAAATCAACCCAACTCAAATTTTGCTAAATAACAAAATTCTGAAAAATTTTCGAAAAAATTTGTCATTTTTTTTAGAAATTAGTAAGGATTTTGAAAATTTGAATGTCAAAATATACAGATATCACAATGAGCAAATTAACAAAGAAACATCAAAATTTTCATAAAAAATATGCCTTTATATTAGCATAGGCTAAATACTTAATATCAAATTAAGGCAAAAATTCTAGCATTAAAATCAGCTACGGTAGTTCAAATTCATCTTGTTCAAACAAATGAACACCTATCTGTATATGAAACTATTTATTTTATAGCAAATCGTACTATCAGTATAAGAAACTTTGATTTTTTATGGTTTATAGATCGAAAAAATTCGAAATTAAAGGATTTAAACATGAGTATGAGATTTTAAGCAAAGTGTAACTTTACTTTGTAATCTCAAAGTACGCTACCCTAGTACCTATGTAATATATATGTAAGTAACTACCTTTAGTTTTGTAAATTGTAAATTAGTTGCAAAATAAATGAACTACTGTAGATAGTATATGGTAGGGTACGAACCTGTGGGATTTTGAACAATCGGAGTAGATTTGCGACCTGGATGGACTGTAATGAAAATGAGAAAAAAAGCACAAAATTAACAAGGAAACGTAATCCAATGCGGGTTTTAGAAGGAAAAACTGAACATAATATGGGGAATATATTTTCTTTTTTGAAAGAGATTTAAGCCAAAATCATTTTTAAATCTTGAAAATTTATCGAAATATTTATGAAAAGTTATTACCCAATTTATTATATACTTGTAAAATGTCTATTTTAACCGTGTCCAGTCAACTCGCCAAAGGAAAACTCGCCAAAGTGCAAACTCGCCAAAATACAAACTCGACAAAAACAAACTCGCCAAAATACAAACTGGACAACATTAGTAAAAGTACGAGTATTTACGATTAGGATATACATTATCCAGTAGTAACAAGAAACTACCTATTGGTATTGACTTTTTATGAAAATTTTTGACAAAATTTCCAAAAATTTTACTAAATCTTTCTAAAATACACACATTTACATTGAACTTGTAATCGGCCAGAAATTTTCTAAAATACTCATACTATCGTAAGGCGAACTTATCAAGTTCAATATAAATGTGTGTATTTTAGAAAGGTTTATTAAAATTTTTGGAAATTTTGTCAAAAATTTTCAAAAAAATTCAATACAAATAGATACCTAGTAGGTAGATATAGTTCCTTGTTATTACTGGATAATATATATCCTAATTGTAAATACTTGTATTTTTACTAATGTTGCCCAGTTTGTACTTTGTCGAGTTTGTATTTTGTCGAGTTTGCACTTTGGCGAGTTTGTACTTTGGCGAGTTGACATGGAATCATTTTAACTATCTAGATATGTTAAATAGAAAGAAATATGACCTGACAATGATAAGCAATCTTTGTGATTTTCGATTTTCCAGAAAATCTCATTCAATTTAGCATGCCAAATTTCAAATTTTAATGAATGTAATGTTAAGATTTAAGATCAATATAACCATATTTATGTAAAAAATTGTTTGTCTATGACCTAATAGGTCAAATAAATGTTATTTTTTAATTTTGTAATGCTTTGTTACTTTCTGTTACTTTCTGAATTTAGGCATGTGTATGTCTAAAATGCATTACAAACATAGAAACTAACACTTCATAGGTCAGAAGTTCAGAAACTATCGCCATTGACAAAATAATTTTGCCCAAAAATGGTTATTTTCATCTTAATTTTACATTTAAACCTAATATAATGTGATCAATTGATTTTGGTTCGTGATTTCAATTTTCTTTGTAAAAATTGTTCTAATAATTCTACCATAATATGCTCAGTTTTTCATTCTAAAGTTCGCATCGGATTATGTTCACTTGTAGGTACTAGTTAAATAGTATGAAAAAACATACACTTATTTCTAATCTAAATCTAAATATACCGTGACTGAGGACGCGGCTCCAACCACCCCAGAAATCACTTTATTCTTCATTATCCCTGGTGGGGTTCCGTCTGCACACTTGGCCCCCAGATCCACGTCTTCAATATTCGAGATAGAACCTGGGGAAAAAAATGAGAAGAGAAAAGATAGAGAAATGAAACAAATAAAATTAAATAAAATCAAGAACAACAAGAAGTAGAAAATAATTCAATCAAATTAGATTTACTACTACTGTCTACAGTACTAGTATTTACTCTACACTACTGGGCAAATAAATAAACTCAAATCTTGCTCGAAAAATTGCCACTACCTGGAAGTGAAAGCTGGGAAGGGCAAAGTTAATACAATTTGTACTGCTTATATTCTGTATCTGTAGTGTTTTTTTTAAATAGGCAATAGAATTGTCTTACCACTTGCTTTCCCCCTTTACACCTAAACCTAATTAGTATTTCAAAATATATTTTTGGTATTTTAGCCATTGCAATTGTAGGTTACATTTATATTTATTAGCTCTGTAGGCTCAGGCTCATTTTTAAAAGCATTTGCCTTCAAGGAATTTTAAATCAATTTTGTAAAATTCCAAAAAGTCACTTTCAAACTTTAAACATCCGCTACTTATTATAGGTATTATGATAGGTTGATAAAAATTCATATAATAATTGTAAATACCTATTACTGTGCATTATTTGTAATAAAACTACAAAATAAAATTGGACAAAAAGTATGAATTTTTTTGTAAAACGACATTTTGCATTTTTTTAAATTGCAATTTTGATTTTTTTTTGTAATTTTTTGAATTCAGCTCATTGTCAGTTTAAAAATCACTTTCATATGATCTAGAGATATAAACTTGTACAACATTTTCATGAAATGTCTTATGCTTAATAGTTATAACTAATTATTGTAATTAGTAATTACATTACATTTGTAATTAGTTAGCTTAGTACTTACATTATATACTCGTATCATAGCATAATTTAAAAAAAATTGATAGAATTGAAAGTATTTGGTAGAGTACCAATAGTGTGTCAAAAATATTTCCTACTTTTCGAAGGTTTATGAATGAGTGATAAGATTTTGATTTCTAATTTTTGTAGAAAAATGCTAAAAATTCAATAAAACTCAATAAATTTAGTAGGTCATATTTATACTAGGTATTACTGATAGGATATAGGTAAAAATATTGATCTGATTCTCCATCATTGTATGAATATGAATCCATAAGGGTTTACATCCTAGGGGGAAATAATGATTGAAAATATAATTTCCTTAAACCACAATAAACCTTCATAGAGTACCCTACCTAAAGAAAATATGCCCCACATTGATATAACTATATTACATACGAGTACTACACTAGTTAAATACAAATATGAAATCCAGAAATACCTATATTACAGTAGGGTACTGATACTACACATATAAATTATTAGATATGTAAATCTATATTTTTATACAAAAAAGTAGAAATATTTTAGAAATATTTTCTTCCATGATCTGAACACACTGTATAAAACAAGAAATCTTTTATGCAAATACTACTAGTATCCTACTAATGCTAAGTTGTAAGAGTAGGAGAAAAAGTTTGTATATTTTTGAAATTTATCTAAAATTTTAGATTACCTTCAAACTCGAACACACATATAGATAGATATACAATAAATACTATGTAGAGAACCCTGTTTCTCATTTCCTTGCAAAATAACTGAAGAGAGGAGAAATTTCACTTTTCAAATATCTTATACATACGAGTAGTAGTTACTGCTTTAGATGGGAATGTCCCAAATGGAAAATCGAAAAGTTTTCAAAAATCATTGAGTTAATTAGGTAGGTTTACAAATGTAATATGTATCTGGAACACACCTAGCTGAAAAATTTGACCTTTTGACCTGAAAAATTTACCAAAAGTGGCGATTTTTACATGCAAATTTCTATTGAAAATCAATTTTTTTCCAATTTTTAGAAAATTTAATTTTTGTTAATGGATTCTACTAATAGGCTTTATGCTGAATTCAAAAAAGGAAGCATTTTTGCTCTAGGTTTTGTAGTTTTTTAAGAATTTTTAATGCTAAAAATTGGAATGTGTTATCTGACCTACTTTTTTAGGTCAAAGGTCAAATTTGCAACTAGGTGTATTAAGGTTGGCAATATCGAGTGTTAAATGAACCTTTTATATTTGAAATCTATCAAAAAAAGTGGTTTTTTTGGGACATTCCTTTCCTTACGGATAGTACTTTCAAGTTGAGATGATGAATATATGCAAAAATATTTTATAGATTTCTCCCATTTGAATTTGGTATGCTCAAGGCATATACAAAAAATAAAAATTAATTCAAAGGAGAAACACAAAGAGAAAGCAAGGAAGAAATACTTTTCTTTTGTGCAGCATGTATTTGCGGTTATTGAAGTATGTATAAAAGTAGAGATAATATTTGAATTTTAAAAAATAGATTTTTATACATAATAAGAATAAGACTTGAAACTTGAGTTGAATGTTCAAATACTGTCAGTATCTCTGTATATGTATCCTTTGGTTGGATTACTTTACTTTTTTTAAGTCTTTGTTGAACATATTTAGAAAAAATACTTATCCGTTTTGGTATTGAATGCATCATATCAGTAAAAATATGATCAAAAATTGAAACTTTTCTATATAAAATTGTTATTCTTGGAAAGGATATTTTCCTAAAGTAAGTTGATACAATTACCAAGAATGTACAGGCTCAAATTTCTTAAAGAATACATAAGCTTATGTTAAGATTTAAAGTTAAAAAATTAGGATTTTGATAATACTGATATTAGGTAGGTACTTATCTTTAGATTAAAAATTAGTCAATAAATGAAATAGGAGGTACTTTTATAAACTTATCGTTCTAACTTGACTAAAAATGTAAGTTTAAAAAAAAATTGGGTTAGAAACTTTGGTTCAGTTATATGCCTATGCCTATTTATCAGCCTGTCGGTTAAAAGTCACTATCATTTTGGTCAGGTCATATTTAAGATTTTTGTCCTTTTTTGATTTTGAAAAACCGAACCTTATTCAAGTGGTATCTTTGAACAAATAGATTAATTATCCGTATCTCAATAATTTGTTCTTTTAGTACAACTACTAGTATACCCTACTCTATTTATAATAGCGATAAAGTTTTCTATCAAAGGTTAATATACCGTGTAAAAAAAGACATTTAGACTTGTCCCCCATGTGAATGCTTGTGTATTAATAAATCAAGCCAATAAAACCCAAAATTCTCAAAAATCATTTGGTTTTTGTAAGTATTTTTTTTCATACAAAATGAAATTGATCACTTTTTCTATAACTTCTTAAAAAGTATTGTATATTATACCTACCTAACCTTACTTTCTCATATAAGATCTCGACACTTTACATGACTTTGCTAAAAAGAAAGAAAAGTTACAATGAAAGTTCCAAAGTTAGGTTAAAAAGTTGCAAGAACTTTTGATACTATAGCTGAATATTATGGGAAAATTGAGTATTTTAAAATATTTTAAAAATAACTTAAGATATGGTACCAAAAAAACTTTTCCCAGCCCAAGATAAATATAAATCAATTGAGTGAAAGGTAGAATAAGGTTGTGCTCTCTTTTTTTTATCATCATTTTTATAGGCAAACCCTGAGCATTTTAAAGGGTACAAAAAAGTTTTTTTTTTCTTCAAAAAAATAGAGAAAAGAGACAGAAAGAAGTCGAGTGTGTAGCCAACTATCAGTCTACCCATCTGTACAAGTACCTTACCAAAGTATGTAAGTAAGTATCTAATATCTAGGATAGGTATTAAATGAATTAAATTGAAAGAGAAAGATTTATTAAAAGAAGTTTTAACTTTTTTTTTTCTAAAGTATACTCTTCATAAATACACTTAAAACTATCCATCTGTACTTTTTAAATAAATGTGAAGCTTTTAAGCTCTTCAGAATCGTATTAACTGGATTCATTAGAAAAAGTATCTATGTAGTTGAGGATATAAATGTACTCGACTATCCTTAAAAAGCGCTAGATTTGACATTTCTCCAAAATAAAATCATCAAAAAATTCCAAGTTATGCTTTTATAAGTTAAATCTCGAAACGTTGACTCGATTTTTCCCAAGATTTATCATCAGAAATTCAGTTTTTTTGAAATTTTCAAACATCTAGATCAAGATAAATTTGTAAAAATTTGTAAAATTTATTACCTGATCCGAAACTAAATAGTTTGAAAAGATTTTCCCAGTCAATTTTTGCAAGTTCATATTGGAAATTATAGGAATTTATTGTTTTTTGACTAAAAATATTGTAAAATCAATATTGACCCTGATTGCAGGTTACTAACCAGGTCATATGAAGGTTAGATATCCATTTTAAAACTAGTAAATTCTTTACTTTAGGCTTATATGCTCAAAAATGTTCAAGTCGTGTTCAACTGATCGAAAATTGAACTTTAGATAATCGAAAATTTGCAAAATTGATGAAAAAATGTCAATTTTTATGCTTAATTCTAATTTAAGTCAATTTTCTAATAAATACTTTGTAACCATCTACTCGTATGTGAGAAGGTGTTAGTGTTAGTTCAAAAATCCATGATTAAATTTTAGAATTTTTAGAAAATTAACACTAGAGTACTATGAGCTAAATGACTGGAAACAATAAAGTTAAAGGTAAATTAATAAGGTACAGGGGTAGTAATAATCTTAAAGTTCGAGCTATAATAGCTAGTGTACTTATAGTACGATAATAGTAATAGTAGGTACACTTCAAATGGAAAAAAAATTAAATTAGTTTTTCAAAAGTTTTTGAGCAAAGGTATCTTTTTACCTTTTGAATCAAATCATTCCATCTATTTGCAGGTAGTTAACGGTAGTACCTACTTTTAAAGATATAGAGTAGGCTACTTACTATGCATGTATGTACTACATATATGTAGAAAAGCTTATGGCAAATGTAATTTACTTTCTAGAGCAATAAAATAAAGTTAAATTCCCATAAGGACGAATTCAAATAAAATTAAAAGAGTTTGCCAGATCAACTTGAAGATATCGAGGGAGGAATGAATTTAAACTTTAAAAAAAAACTATCCTAGACCAGAGATGTACTTATAGACCTTGTAGTTGACAGCTACAGTCGCATTTTTCTATAAAGTAGGGTACATACAACCAAAAAAGTGTCTTTTCTTTAGGTTTTTACAACCTGAATATGAATAGATTTCCATAAACTAGTACTTACTACCTATTAGATACTTTGAAAATATCGTATTTCTACTCACTCTCAGTAGTTTAAATCATTTTTGAAATATTCTCAAAATTTTGATCAAATCTTATAAAATTTTGAATATGAGCCTAATAATTAGATAGTTCTTTTAACCTAGGTACTTTATAGAGAGGTTTTGTTAGTTATCAGTGAAACTGATATGAGGGGGAGGTATAAAATTTTTTTTTTCTAAGATAATAATCTTCAACTCATTAGTTTAATTTTAAGGCTAAGGGCATTTGATAACTTTTTAAAAAGATAAACTTTTACTTTTAAAAGATCAAATCAGAATCACAACTTATACTTATATGATATTTACAATCTAACTTTCAGTATTAACAATTACGTACTATAACGATGTACTTATAGTATAAAATTGATTTTTTTGATAATCCTGAAAAAGTATCAGGTTTCTTGCCTACTATGTCTTTATTTCACCTGCAAGACAAGTCAAGTCAAATAAATTGGCTCAATTCTACCAATTTATTTCTCTGAAAAGGTATCATTTACCTACTTACACTTTCTATGTAAAATACAATATGTAAAATACGATATTGTTTTGCTTCATTTTTGTTTAAATTTAGATTTTGTACTACCTACTTCTAACTACCATACTATGAGTAATAATGATAGTATTATTACAAAATATAGTAATAGGCTATTCACCTTTTGACTCAAATAGAATCCATATGGCCTACTTTTTTAAATCTTTTTGAATAGTTTATGGCTTTCAAATTTGATTGAAATGCTATTATAAATTGAAAATCTGATAGTTTGAAAGATAGTTTTTACTAAAAAACATACATTCAACAATATTTGATCATTTTTTTGTAATTTTTTTCTAACATTATAGCTATGCTTTTGATTAAACTTTCCTAAGTAGAAATAAGACATTTCTATCAGCATTATTATATAGGTAAACTCAAATTCAAAATCAAAATCAAGTCTCAAAACCAAAATCATGATTATGTTTTAAAAAATCTTCATGTTCTAGTTTTGCAAAAATATGCCAAGAAGTCATATTGCCAAAATTTGGCATAAAAACTAAAACAAGAATTTAATTTCGATGGTTAGATGGTTAGGATGCACAAAAATGCACAAAAATGCTTCTTAAGATATGGTGACTAGGCTTTAATCAACTCACTAGAAGTTGATTATTAATTGTGCAAGCAAAGCAATGAAGATATCACAAGTTGCCCCATTTTTCGGGCTAAAGGTCAATTTTCGGGGTCAAAGGTCAACTCCCGAGTGAAACGGATATCAAATTCGGAATCTCCGTCATTGATTACCCTTATAGCCACTTAAACCTCATTTTTCCCATTTGATTAACATGGGGAACCCTTTCAGGGTCCCCTGAACCCCAATGGGTGGGGCAATCTGAAATTTTTGTCGAAATGGCACATCTAGACCATATAAGGGCCCTCCATACCAAATTTGGTCAAGATCGGTCCAATAGTTTTCGAGTTATGCCGCGAACAGACAGACATACCTACATACAGACAGACGGACAAAGTGCAAGCAAAGTTTAATAGTAGGTGCTCGCTTCGCTCGCACAAAAAATTTCATATCAAAAGAAAGTTTCCGAACTGTCTCTAACTTACCCTTGCAGTAAACTTCTATTCCATTGTCATTATTATGTATTTCTGAATTTTCTGATTCTTTTTTGGCTTTAAAGGGTATATCGAGTATACAAAGTCACAATAAAGGTCTAAATTAAAAAGTTAAAAAAACTGAATTTTAGAACTCTGAACTTGGTAGTTAATAGTTAGACAAGTCCTCTCAAAACTATTAGCAATTATTAAGTTACATGGTTAGTTTCAATGAGGTTCCTGAATTTTTAAATATTTATTATATAAAGTCCTTTTTTAAATTTTCGTTTACCTAAATCGGCTTGATTAAAGATAATTAATTTAAATAGCGTTTTATCTGTATAATAAGGAAAATTGCAAAATAACATTTTGATAGCAAACTATAATTGCTTGAACATTGAGCGAAGCGAGCACTTACTATTCAACATTGCTTGAATTTTGCACAGTTGTCTGTTCATTTGATTTTCTAGAGGATTATTTTTCGACAAATTTTAACCGAATTTGGCATAAAGGAACCTCATAAGTCATAAGGCCAAGTTGTGCATTTAGACAAAAATAGGCAATTAGAGCAAAAATTTTGACCATTTTTTGGCAATTTTCAAGTAATCAAAAATCAACGAGAAAAATCGCATTTTCAGCTCCTATAATTAAGTCGATTTCCTTAAAACACAGTAATATAGAGAATCCTACAAAAATTAGTTAAATTTCCTTCTATTTAGGCGAAAAAACCAAAAATTTTAATCATTTTTTTGGCAATTTTCAAGGGCTCCGATTTAAACTGTCCCCCTTTTTGGCTCTTTTTGACCCCCAAATCGACACTCTTTTTGACCCCTGTATC
>JAQIXA010001425.1:0-24939 GCA_034699045.1 Nanhermannia cf. coronata Gr-Ori-00579 | reverse complement strand
CATAAAATAGAGCATATTTTCAAATTATTAAAGCAGAAAAAAGCATTATTTCAGATTCAAAAAAGCATTTTTTCAAAGTCTAAAAAGCATATTTTGCCCTTCCTTAAGTAATAAGTAATAAGTACCTAAGTAATAATCTATTATCTATTCCATATCTCACGAACGATCAGCTCTGAAAAATCAGATTCTTGCCTCAAATTACAACTATAGACTATATACATAAGGAAATTGAGGTCCTAATTAGGTTTTTCAAAGCTGAACCGATCAACGGAAGTTAATAAATAAATTTATTAGACAACCGGCATCACAAATATAAACCATAAGATTACTACATGCATAACCATCATAACTTACAGATTTGTCTCAATTCTTCAAAATCTCGTCCATCACTTCTTTTGCCAGTCTCATCGTCAACCAATGGGATTTTCGGGTGAATTATATCTGCCTTGCTCGTGGCCACCACCTCCGTTGACATTTTAAGGTACCCTACTGCCCACTAATTACAATTAAAATTATAGTGTCCAATCCAGAACCAGAAACAGAAAATAGAATTTTATTTTTTTGTCGTACCTATTTTTTGAAATGCATTTTCATCTATTTTGTCAGTCGTTTTTAGACTCACTTGTTCTCTATTCTACTCCTTTACAAAAAAACCATTCTATTATTATAACACAACAACACCGAAATCCTCGGTCCTCCAATTTTTATTATAAAATTAACTTTTCCTATTAATTGTAATTAAATTGGTCAAATTGACCTACCTTTCGTTTCGTGATTGTATTGTACTCTTAATTTAACAATCTATTGCTCATTTATAGAATTGGATCTTTTTTAGCTTTTAATTTAGAATTTTATAATTTTTGTATGTTTCTGTTCTATGTATGTAAGGGATTCTTTTCTGGTTCTGGATCAGTTATTGCAGGACTTGGACTTGACCTGAAGACATCAGACCCTTATTCCTCATTAATAAGTTGCCAGCCTCAAGAAAAAAGGTATCAAACTATCTTTTTATAATAAAATTGCATTGTTTAAATTGTATTTAATTCAAGGATTGTTATTTGTTATTTACGGAAGTAAGTAAAGAATTTTGAGAAGAGACGACTAATTTTTTTAATTTCTTTACTTTTATTAAAGCTATATAGGATTATTCTTGGAGACCATAATCGTCCTCATCTTATTGTTCTCCATTACTTTTAATCTTGCCCTTAAATTGAGAGAAATTGAGAAGGCGAGAGAAGGAGAACTTTCTGGAAATTAATAGGGTATTTTTACATGCAAATATATATTATTATTATTATTATTACCCATTTCATTAGTTTTTTAGCATATTAATATGATACCTATTTAGAATAATAAATAATAATACTTTTTTTATCTAAAAAACAAATTACATTATTTTCTAGAGATATCAAGGCTTATCTGAAGCTTTAAAAACTTTTAACAGTTCCCTGAATAACACTATAGACGAGATAGAAACATTGGTCTTGGATTCAGAATCGGATTCTTCTGCTGAGTTTGATCTTGACTAGAAGTAATTTGATCTCGATTAAAACCCAAGCTAAGGTAATAAATATTTTATGTAGGTATTACTAATTAAAATTAATCTATATAATGCTTACGAGTTTTTTTTTATTTATTTTGATTATCTAGTTATCTAACATTGTCATTCTACATTCAAAATGTGTGCTTTATCATCATCTCTTTCGAACCTGCAATATGGATTGTGTCTAGTAGTGTTGTTCTTTCTTGTACAAAATATAAACGCAGCTCCGCCATCATTATTAAGTAGTAATGTCTCGACTCCTATGCCTGAAGAGTTGATGTTGAAAAGTAAAGTAAACTCAAGAGTTGAAGAGTTGATGGAGTATCTCGAATATCAGTCAATCAATAAATCATGTATTTATCCTCCTCGAGATCTTTTTGTAAGCCAACCTAACCATCATATTGTATACAAGCAAATGACTGAATTTTGCTCTTTGCCAAAAAATGGCGAAAAATTAAGTCATTCTCATGAAAAATACAAATTTCTCTGCAACGAAATGAAAACTATTACGGTCAAATTGTGTAAATTGGGAGGAAAAGTTAGCGAGCCAATTGAATCAACAGATACAATTATGGCTGCCTCATCACGTAAAGATCCTAAGGAGTTTTGTACAACATTTCAAAAAAATTACAAAGGCTTTCAATTAAACAACAGGGAGCTACCAGGAGTGATCGAGGATGAGAGCAAGCAGTCATTTGACGAATTTTTTAATCTATCAACAATAAATGTCAATGAAGATATGAAAAATGAACATCACCATCAATGCAAAAACATTTGCTTCCATGAAATTGAAAATTCGACAGACACTCTAATCAATTCACTCTGTGCATTAGTGTTTAAAGGTTATGAAATATACAATACCCTTTCTGATGATTTCACCCAAGTTGCTGAGAAAAGTAAAGGCCAGCCAGAAAATGCTGATTTAAATTCAAGTGGTGAAGTCCAAGATAATGTTATCCCGAAAGATGAAAATCCTTTACAAATACCAATAAAGTCAAAGAAGAACACTCTTCACACTGAAAGTATTCCTAGTAACGATGAAAAGAAAGCTCAACAAAATTCAACTCTAAATATTATTCAAAGTTCATCTACAATATCTCAAACTTCTGGAACAAACACTAGTGCTAACAACAACACTAATAATATTATTGATCCTTCAAAAGCTAAGAATGAGGAAGAAAATAACCTAAAAGGTGAAGATATAGGTAACAATAAAAATGTGAATCAAAATCCAAAAAATCAACAAGATAGTAAAATATCTTCCTCGACAGCAAAATCTATTTCGAGTAAAGAACCAAATAACATTGTCAATCCTGATGAATACAATCCTGAAAATGAATTAGAAGAAGATGTTGGTGGAGACATAACAAATACACTTGATAATCCTGCTCCTGCTAATAATGATAAAGAATCACTTACAGACCGTAAGAAGCCTGATCAATCCGAAACATTTGACCAACAACATGTTTCTGCATCATCTGGAGATAAATATTATATGATTGTTAAGAATCCAAAGGATAGAACCACAATTGAATTTGCCATTAACCCTGAAAGTGATACGAATTTCTTCAGTTACTTTGTCACAATGATTGGAATTCTCCTCATCGCTTACGTAGCTTTTCACAATAAAAAGAGGGTTAGTTTACAATAATTGGAATAAACTGTTTACCTAATGTTTATGTGATAATATAAAATGATTGACTTATTAACTAAATATTTTTTTTATTTCAGATTATTGCATATGTAATTGAAGGAAGAAGACCGCAAAGGGAAGTGAGAACAAGAAGAACAAGTACAACTTCGTATCGTAAATTAGAAAACAATTATGATTAAAATGTTTTCACCATTTCTGTTATTTAACCTCGAAATCTCGACCTGTCCTGTACATTCTACTACTATAGTTAGAAAGAACTAGATATGAGATGCATTATATCATCTTATTATGTAAGTTTTTTTTAATATATTTTCATTAATTATTCATTTATACCTAATTTCTATATTTCAATTATAATACTACCCTACCTAAGCCTTTATTTTTTTTATAAAAGTATCATTATCACCACTGGCATTATTCTTACTATTAGTAATTAGTGGTAGAGATAGCTAGGTTAAATTTAAATGATGTATTAGTTCCTACCTAACTATTACCTAAGTTGTAAGCATTTTAAATTATTTAAGATCAGAACTATCCAAATTTATATAGGGTAATATCTATAAATTTTGTGAGTCATTTAATTTATATATTATGTACTAGCCATTTAATGCAAAAATTATTTCTGCAAAAATTAAAATATTTTGGTTTTAATTTTAAACCCTAAAAATGTGTAGGCGTATAATTTTGAAATATGGATGTGATCTTAAATTTAAATATTACTAAAATAAAAGTTATTTTTTGTACTTTATAAACGAATTATCAAAATTTTATATTTATCTTTTATAACAATTCTATACGAGAAGTGTTTTATCGATGATCCTTAAAAACAATTTTAGGATTATATTAATAATCTAGTTACCTCAATATAAAATTGGTAAATTATATTATTAGTTAGCAGGGTACTAGATAGTCATATTCATAGCTTAGCATTTTAACAGTCTTTTTCTGAAAATGTTGATTAATATAGATTTTTATTCTCTTCTCGTTGACCCCATTAAATTACAGAAATATACACAGAACAGAGCAGATCATCTTATATTATCATCAGTAGGTATTAGGTATCAGATAGTAAAATTTTATATTCAAAAGATTAGCAATTTTTTATATAAAATATCTAGTAGGTATAAGTAGAGTAATTGAATACTCGTAGTATTTCTATTACCTAAAATTATTTAAAATATAGGTATATGTGGTAGCTTAAATACCAATACATAATATTAGTACATTTTATTATTATTATTAAAAATTAAATTCAGATTGACTAGGACATTAGACGTTTATCTTTGTATATTTATTACAAGCAATCCTTTCTGAAATATTTAAACTCAACTATAGATTATATAGACAAGGATCTTAAAAGTACTCTAAATAAGAAGATTTTAAAAAATTTTACCTAATTGAGATCATCAAAAAGATTTTAAAAAGAATGTCATCGTAATCGTTATCAACCATTATATTACCTATATGTACTTATGCCTAGGATGTTTTCGATTAAGTCATGGTAGTTTTGCTAAAGAGTAGAATTTATATCCAAATTAGCTAGTTGGTGGAGAACATAAGCAAGCGTCAGAAATTTTGGATTTTATCCATCCCAAGTATTTTGTAATTCTTGTATAAACCTTAAATATGTTTATATTTTAGAAATAGTTATACTTTTGTCTATGAAGAAAAATTCTTATTTAACAAACCCCTGGATAAAGTGGTCGAGCACAACCCTTTAAAATATTGTATTAGAATTTATTGATTTTTTTATTGAGTTTACATTGTCTTACCTGACCCCATGACACCAAACCGATAACAAACTTGACACCTTCAGTGTTCGAATCGCTTCGCCCATCTTCCCAATTTAGTGGACCACCTAGACAAAGTCATTTTTTCAGTCTTGACACCCAATGATATGAGTAATAGTAAGTAATTTATAGATCCTCAGACCTGAATCTCCTAAAAATACAAAATGGCAATTTAGAATACGACAATGGTAACTTAACTATTCAGGAGGGTACTAAAAAATAATTTTGTTGAAGAAAAGTACCTTGACAAGCATCTAATTTCCCATGTTCATATCCTATAAGATGTTGATTGTGTTTAATTGAACAATTTAAAGGATCTTTAAAAGATAATTTACCTGCACAGAGCATATTATCGGATATTTCTCTTTCAGAATAATTGGTCTCCACACATTCATCGTTGGTCATGATCGGCACCACTACTTCTCTCAGAATGTGAGATGGCTTACCCTTTTCCATTGTACGACCCCAACCTTCAATTTTGAGATTTTTTTTAGAAAAAATTATCTTTAGATGGAAGTTTATTTGGGTTACCTGCGACCGAGGCGAATTCGCCTTCGAAGCTCTCATCATCTATAAAATAAGAATTTCAGAATTTGTTTAAAATTCAAGAAAAAATATAAGACATGAAACGATACCTGGATAGTTTATAGTAATACATAGTAGGATACTATGATTTCGATATATGAATAGTAACAGTAGCAGTAACTACTTATAAATACATAAAAGACACTGAGCCCTGGGCACACTATGAATATTACCGATATGGATACCTTATACCTATGCATTTTTAATGTTATTTTTGATATTTTTCGTTGAGAATGAGTTAATTACTTTTCCATATAACCATTTATTGATTTTATTAATTCGAAAAATTATTGATCTCACCAACCGAAATCTTCCCCAAAGGGCAGACAGGCAGGTCCAACAGCTCTATTGAACCTGAGAGGTCGATCAAGTCTCAGGATGGCAATATCATTATGGAAATTTGCCCTATTGAAAAGCTCGTGTCTGATCACCTGGAACATGGTATAAATTTAATTCTTGAGATTATTTATTTTATAAATTGTAAAAACCGTCTCAATTTTCCTATATTGGACTTCTGAATCGTCTAAAAAAAGAAATGGGAAAGTACATAGAAAAATAAATTTACAGTTTTTGAAGGATATTTTATTTACCAGTCGAATTTCGGTCATGTTCCCCAAGGACCACTGTTATTTTCTCCTTTGGAACACCATGAACACTAAAAAAATATATTAAAATGTCACTTTTGTAGTATCTACATTATGTAGGTACTTGCAATTAGTTAGTGTAAATAGTAAATACTTACCAATGAGCAGCAGTTAAAACTATAAGTAAAAAGATATGGTCGTTAGCTATAGTTGATATCAAAGATTTGAAATATTATTATTAAAACCTACCATACATTTCGCTGAGTACTGACTTGAATTCAAGAAAAAAAATAATTATACAAGTATTATTAACTTGGAAGTCCTCAATTGAGAATATTTTACATAAAACTTACAATCCCACAGTAGAATTTCTGACGATACATTAATGCCCCTAACCAAGGGTAGCTTAAAAACAAAATATTTTGAGAGTTTAAATATATCATCAAAAAAAGTTCAATGAGAGCTTTCACAAATCATTTTAGATACCTAATTCTGTATGTACATATATACATTTAGATAGGGTACATACTCAATAATTCTCAATTTGTGTTAAAATTCTTAAATTCTTAAAATTTTTATGATATTTATTGGTCGATCGGCCTGCTGAAAGTTAGAATTCCTTTGGTAATACCTATTTTACTTGGTATATTTTTTACCTATTAACTTCAGCTACTCGACCTCCAACAATCCTTTCCTCTCTATGATTCAGTCCACAATCTGATTGAATAATATAAGTATTTTAATTACGGCAGTTTGTATAGTCATTAATAAATACTGAATAATCTTAAATTTAGTTAGTTACAGCACTCGTGACAACTTGTTGGCCGTCTAAAAAGTAAGTCCGCAAGTCCTCGAAACTATTCAGATAATATGCAAAAATTATATAGGTAGATTAAAAGTTTTTGCAAAATTTTCGATTTTGATTGAATCTATAAGGAATAACTCTGGCTCTAATATATTTTTCAAAACTTTAAAGTCAAAAAACACTATTTTAATACTACTATAAACGATAATTTAGGATTTTTAGTTTTATTTATTTTTAATACCGATGTCGTTAACCCAACTATTATTTAAATATTTTGCTAATTTTTGAGAAATTCAAATTTAATTAATCTAAACCTACTCTTATGAAACTACAGATATCTACCTTACATCTATAAATCAATCATTGAAAGAGTAGGATACTCTAGCTATGCATATGCCATTTATCTTTGTCTTGTATAAGTTATAAATAAGTACCCTAGAATGTAGGGTACTGTATGTAGGGTCTACATACATACATAATTATTATATATAAGTTTATAAGGCTAAGGCTACGAGTATGAGTACATGAAAAATGAAATAAGATTTTTAAACTTGAGGCTATTAACACTTTAATTATTTTAATTATAAAATCATAAAGATTTATTAAAATTCAAAAATCTATCAATTCCAAGTTATCAATACCTAATACCTACATAATTCTGATTGGTTTCTGATTGATTTTTACTAGTAGGTCGTAGGTAACTAGGTACATTATTGTCTATATACCCTACATATAGAAAGAACCTAGTACCAACGACCCATACCCAAACTATCTATATCTTGTTCATTAGGTTAGGCAATGTAAATCAACAAAAAGAATAGGTAGATTAAAACATTATATTATTAGTATGTAGGAACTTACAGATATGTGTATCTGTCTAGACATTACATCATATTTAAATGCTACAATAATGAAAAAAAATTTAACTATTTTTGGAAAAAAACTGGTGCACATTATTCTGTATCCGAATATTAAAAAATTCAATTGATTATATCAATCAAGCCCATATTATTATGCAGTTGCAGTAATCGTTCATAAAGATTTTGACTTGATTTACCATTTTTCTGTTAACCTCAAGTAGGTAAACTAAGAATAAGTACCTATTTGAGTAAATAGCAATAAGTATATAGTAAAAAGTCTAAAGGTTACTGGGTTAAATTGGTCAAACTTTTTAAGTATTTTTAAGTATTGATTTATGTCCATAACTTGAGATTTTAATTACATTTTAAAATCTTTTTAAATAGTAAAAAAATATCCAAATATTTGTGTTACAAGCAACAAGTCTTTTAGTCTTTTGCACAAGTATATACTTACTGATATTGAACCTTGATAGTAATGGGTATACGTATAGAAGGATTTGAAAATACATTTTGACAACTTTTAAAGTACTAATTAACCTGAAATTTCTGCAAGTTGTAAATTATTTTTGTAAGTTTTAATTATATACGTTTCTTGAACTTGTCAAGCATTGTCTTGTAGTAGATAGGTATGGTATTTTGATACCTATATCATAGTCATATGTATTATCTAGCAATAGCAAGTGAAATAGCCTTATGATAGGTTAGTTAAAGAAGTTTTAAATGGGACAGAACACAGAATAAATACAATAAATAAATATTTAATATAATACTTGTCAAAAGTTAAAAGTAAATAAAAATGAAGGTATCTCCAAGTTTATGCATTGAGAACAGTCCCAGACTCAATTTCAATAAAGACTTTTACTTTTTCTAAATCGAAAATTGAAATTAAAAAACTTAAACCGTTCAAAATAACAAAAATGTATTGAATCATGCAATAAAATTTAAATTAAAAACCAAACGCTTGTTCTACGCCTCGACACGATGGTATTTACAGAGAATTTATACCTCAAAGTTAAATACATATTTATAAAAAAATTTCAAAATATAAATTTTGAACAAAATTCAGCTTGAGATATTTCTAAAATTTAAAATTTCTAAAAACACAAGCTTAAAATTTAAAATATTCATTTCCACAAGTTTCAAACTTAAAATTTCATTTCCAAAAATTTAAAGCTTAAAATTTCAAAATTTCCACAAGTTTTGAATTCAAAAATTCAAAAATTGCACATGTTTCAAGCTTAGATTTTCAAAATTTCCAAAATTCCAAGTTATAAATTTCAGAAAAATCAAAATTTTCACAAACCACGAGGTTCATTCTTAAAATTTTAAAAACTCGAAATAATTTTCAATCCTACTTATTTACCGCTTGAAATTTCGTTAGAAAATTTTGATATATTTTGGAAATTTTCTAAAAACAAATTTGTCTATTGAATTGCGAGTAAGTGAAAATTTACGATACTAATAACTTAATAAAAATAAATCATTAACCATTACCATTAACATTAACATTAATGGCAATCAATTTTTGTTCAAATCGATGCGAAAAAAACCTAAATTTCTAGATAGTTGATACATATTTACTACACACTTTTCATAGTTTTTGAATCAATTTTAAATTTCCAAAAAATTGTACACTTTACCTTGTCATTCTCTTTAATTTCCTTTAAATGTTTCGAATACTCATATGAATGATCTTGATCAGTTGAATTTGCAGTTGAATTTGAATGAATTTTTGAAAAAATTCCAGGTGGTGAATCCTGTGGTTTTCTAACCCTTGGGAAAATTTTAAGCGATGGAACACCTTCAACAAAATTTTCCACTACAAATGTCCATACAAAAAGGGAAAAGAGTACAGTTCTCAGGCCAAGCCTGGCCATCTTGTCTAGTTATAAACAATCCCAAATCTTGTCAATTTAATTTTTCCTTAACCAACTTGAACTTTACTTGAATATTTTTGTGTAAAATTATTTGGGGCCAAATGAACCTTTTTTTATTTGAGAATCTCTCGATCTCGAATCTCACCTGAGACTGAGCAAATAATGTCCAAGAAATATATTTGAGAAATATATTTTGGCCACTTTCTACTATTCCTCAAGACTCAAGACTTTAAGGTACAAAATATTTAACTGTATACCTTTATACTTATAGTATCTAACTGTGTACTAATATTGTTACTTTCAATAGACAAAATGTATCTAAGAATTGACTTACTATCCTGCAAGATTTTGGTCTGGGCGACGAAAAAATGAGATTCAACTCTTTATTTATATTTATACTTTATACCTATTTGCTTAGATTAGGCTAAAAAAATTATTCTAAAAATTTGAATACCGACGACCTCGAGCAGTGCATTGGTCCCGTTCACATTTGATCATATTTTTGTCATCAAAATCATTAGAATCTAAAGTTACTTACAATTAATATTCATAATATGTATACTACAATAAAATTAGTCATAATATGAATCTCAAACTCAATCAAAGTTGTATCTGATTCATCTAATTATAATAATTAGCAAATATGTACAAAACAATTTGATATTGTCTAGCATTAGAGACAAAAATTTTATCGCATTTTTACAATTTTGAAAATTTTCTAATTTAGATTCGATATTAAGTTTGCCTGGTATAAATTTGGTCGAATTGAGACTGTCAAAGTTGAGAATGATTTGATTAGACCCAAGCTAATACCTAAATGTTTAGTATAATAGTAGTTAGTAATTAATGTAATTGAAATAATTAAATCCACAAGACCCAGACACAATTACCATTAAATATTTCATAATAACCTCACGCACTATTAATAAAAACAGAATAGAAATTTACTTACAATTAGTATGAGAAGAGTACTTATAAAAATACAAGAGAATTTTAGTTGACAAAAAGTTTGATCATCAATTTTTAGTTTCTTTTTCGTTGGACATGATTTATCCATTTGGGTATTTTTTTAAGAATTGGGTCATTTAAAAAAATTGTACTTACTTACTTTGTATGTTATGTATAGACATTTACACTTACACTGATAATTTTATGATTATTTGAACAAATACTATAATGTATATGTATTAAATGTGTTATGTATAAAGAATATTGAAAAATGCCATTTCAGATCAAATAAGTACCCCTTTAAGCTTTTAGCTCGCTTGATATTTGATATTTAATTTAAAAATGCCAGTTTTATTAATATTTTTAAATTTCTTTATCTAAAAATAAGATATTTTTAACTTTTAATTTAAACAGGAGAATTTTGATGATTTTTTTATAAATTATGATGTAAAGACTTTCAAAATAGCTCTCAAATTTTAAATAGAGGCTATATATGTAGACAGTAGACAGTAGTTGGTATTAGGCTAGCAAAGGATATAATGATATAGTACCTATCTATTTAGCAATTTTAATTTTAAAACTTACCTATTACCTAACTTAGCCTTGAAATTAGAATTAGTATAAGTCTCAACTCTCAAGTCAATAAATAGGCATTTTTCAACATTTATCCCCTCAACAATGAGCTCTTTTGATGGTACTAACAATTTTATAGATATTAGAAGTAAAATCTATAGATAGCAATAGACTCGGTTAAGTGTTTTTCTTGATACTATAAGGTAATTTTAAGTTCTAAAAGTGTAAGACAAGGATCTTAAGCCTTTCGTTGAGTATTTAAACAGAACAGGTAAACTTGTAGACTTAGAATACAGTTGAATTTCTGTAAAAGGTATTCCTTTATACTTTATACCAATTATAAAACCCTTTTAAAAATCTACATCTAGAATTTTTTCATTCTACGGGTATGTACTACTGTATAAATAACCATATTTTCAGCATTGAATCTAGAATCTTAGATAGCTTTAAAATTGTGGTAATAGTTAGGTGCATATAAAATAGTTTCAGTTTGAAACACTGGCGTTATAAAGAGGTTTTTTTACACTAAAAAACTTGATACCTTAAAAGAAAGACTTTTATTTTTACTCTCAGTTTCAACTTTTAACTTTCTGGTTACATAAAATTCTTTGCTCTTAATGACCTACTTTGTGACTTGGAATTTGACCAGTTTTCTTGTCTTAAAACTCAAAACTAAAAGCTTAAAACCAAGATTAAAAAAACATGTTTGAGTTTTTTTCCAAATTGACTTGATCACTACACTACCCCCTTTTCATAAAGAAAAGATACATTTTAATATTTAGTAAATTTTTAGGTAAAATAATAAAAATAATCATTCGAAGCCAAGCCATTGTCAAGTCCAACTCACTTTCTCTACTTGATCTCACAAATTGCATAAATAATCGGCAATAAATCACCAAATGCAATGTCATTATCTCTCATATATACATACAGTATAGGTACTATGTATACTAATTTCCTAGCATAATACAATGTATACCTACAGTATACTTTGTATTTGTATTTGGAGGAAAAATGAACTTTGAGTGTTTGAAATCGAAAGGAAAAGTGAAATTATTCAATTTAAAAGGCAATTACATGATAAAACACCCCCTCACAATTACCACTACATTACAATATAAGTAGTAGTAGTAAGTATTATGTTTATGAGTGAAATTTTTCTTTCTTTACAAAATTTCTTATACCTTAGAAGTGGTAATACTCGTATAACTGTAGATAATTGATAATTCTTATCGAACTTTATTATTATTATATATAAATACCATTATGCCTTTTGGGTAAAAGGAGAGTTGTTACAAAGTATACACAAGTAAAGTGTCCCACAGCACAAGTCAAGAGAATACAATTTTTGGAAATTGGAATAAATACTCTGACCTTAATAAATTGCATACTTACAAGATTTTACTAGAAATAGGGTACCTAAAGATTTGAACACTTCTAATTCAGTTCTGATAAATCAAATTTTACACTTTTTGGGTAACTTTTGATCGTTAAGAATACAAATGATTTGGAAAAAATCAAGGAAATTTTGACAGTAGCAATGATGCACTTAAATTACAGTTGGTATTCGCTGTTATTGCTCGTATTTTTAATTTTTTAGATATCTTGTGAAGTTCTTAAGTAGATCATTTTACATACAGGTACAGAGGTCCTGAATTTCTAAATCCACCAGAGCATGGTTTAAAAATGACATAACTACCTATCGCTCAAAATTTTGAAAATTACATTATTCAACTTTGAGAGCCATTTTCTCGGCAGTCGTAAGGCATAAAAGAAAATGGTTAGCACCACTGAAATCAGCATAAAATTTTAAATAAATCCGTCTCGGGAATTTTTCAAAAATTCGAGTTTTTAAGTTGTAAAATTACTTAAATCCTTCGGGGACCTTAATGCTCATGCTCATGCTCAATCTCTAACATATAATATCCAGCAAATAGAAAATTCCAAATAAATTCGCTACAATAAGAGTACTTTTATTAGTAATCATTGACCTTTTAACCAATTTTGTAAAAATACCTATACTAAAATTTCATTTTATTAAAAAAATTCGTTAATTATGAGCATATTATTCTAAAAATACAATAAATGACAGGACAGGTCCTGTCCTGTCTAATTATAAAAGGGTCAAATTATAAAAGACCATTTTATCTAAGGATAAGACCCTTTCAAAAATCATGATATCTTTCAACTTATAAATAAATGAATTCACATTTTTAATTCTTTGATTTGAATATATGTATTCAAGCGTTCAAGATTCTAGAATTTTTCATAAAAATTTTGAATGAATTTGTGAAACTTTGCCTTGTAAATTATTTACTACTACTACCCTACTACTACTAGCTACTACTACTTAAATCTAATTCCAACAAAAGGATATATCTGTACTTTTAATAGATATAAGAATCGTTAAGTAGAGAACAAGAAAGTCAACATTTTGGATTTTGACTCGATCCAAATGATATGGTAAAAAGGATATACTTTGTATGTATATGCATAGGTATGGCAGTGTAAAGTAATATTATGATTGTTAGCACTTAAGATTTAAAGTATAATTTAATATCAAGATAATTTGTACGATTTTGATCATAATAGTAGTCAGTAGTCAGTACCTATAGATGAAAGAGAAAGTGAAATTTTTGTCTAGAGTTCATTTATTATGTTATTCCTTTTTTTGTGGTGATTTTGTCGAGTTATGTTTTCGAATACATAATTGTTGAACAACTTGTGTAAGCCTTATGCATGCATATCCATATCTGTACTTAACTGTAGATATACGAGTATACTTATATACTATGTGGGGGTCATGACCGAACAAGGTATTTCAAAAAGACAGACAAGCCGGATCTTCAAAGCTCTTTTCCCTTAATTTTATTGATTTACTGATAGGTATTCGAATTTGTTTGTTTTTGGAAAAATGTCATCAATCTTAAATGGGTCAAAAAAGTAACCACAGCATGAGTTGCTTGTAGTATCAGTAGTGTAAGTGTAAGTACCCAACCTACCTAAAATCAAAACTAACGATAAGTATTTTTAGATCCTTTCGTTTTCATTTCTAGGCTAATTGGTTCTCTAAAATTTCATTTTTATTTCATTTTACTTTTATGCAGGTATAGGTAGGCATTAGTAATTTCTGCTGGAATATATTACAAATAACAACGACTTAACTATTGTAGAAAGTAGTATAACCTATAAGTACTTTTATACATACAAATAAATCTTATCCATAAGTCATAAGCATAATCATACTCGAGCCCATGCTATGATTATGTGATATGAATGAATGACATAATTATATGTTAAGTAAAATCCTAATTCCGTATAGCCTAGTTATCTACAAACTTCATATTGTACTTGCTAAAAGTTAAGTGACAAAAAAACTTAATTGTTTGACTGAATTGGTTTCAAGTGTCATGTATTTTAAAAATATTATTATTTGAGCGGATAATAAGGATCAATTTACTATGTAATAAACATTAAGATTTGAGGAAATTTCAATTTTTGCAAATTTTCTTTTAAAAATTCGATCCTTACTTTTTAATCGCATTTTTAGAATGAGCAGCTTACTTATTTCTGAATTACCGATTATGATTATTAGTCTAGAGTCTAGGAATCTGCTGGAGCAACAGATTTTTTTGATAAAAAAACTAAAAAAAACATTCATATTCTGTAAACTGAAGATATTATTATTTAAGATCTTAATAAGAGTTTATAGGTAGTGCGAGTAGGTATTTTCAATTTACTAGAATTTCTTTTATATAGGTATAGGTAGGGTACCTAAATACCTACTGTTTTGGAAATAAGTAAGTATCCTACCTACTACTTTAATATTATTATTATTAAAAGTAAGTACGTTGTAATTTGAAATTTGTAATGTACACTAATCCTAAGTATTGCACTCAAGATATTTATACTGGGTGGTATACGCAGAAAAGTTCAGTTGACTTTCAGTAAATGTTCAATGACTTACTAACTTAATTGTACAATTACTTAATGGACTTGTACATACATATGTATATTTCCACATAATTATGTGAGGTAATACGAGGTTTACATTTTTGCAATGAATTTATGAATGCTAATTCTGATTCTAATTGTGAAACTGCATACAAAGTATAAAGTCGTCGAGCTCATAGTTAAAATATACCTCCCTATTTACATATTTTGCGTAAGGTAATTAGAATTAGTAACTAGATATTGAATTAAATAACTGAAATAGCATGATATATCTACTTTATTCGAAAATTTTAATTTTAACAGAACCATAATCCAATTCAATTCAATTCAATTCAATTCAATAAAAACATAATTTATTCTAATTTAAAAAAATAGGTAAAAACATTGATGCTGAACTCTGAACTTCAGCAGATGAACATGTAAATCAATACCTAAATATTAGTTAAGATGGTTTAGATTGTTTTTTCCAAAACTTTTTGACATCATCATGATTATTAATAAACACAGCAACAGTTCTTTTTTGATCGTGCCCATGAACAAATCCGCCAATTTCTTGAGCATAATCTCTTACTAATTCATAGTCTCTTTGAGATAAAAATTGACTGTAAAGAGCACATTCTGTAAATTTGAGACGGTTTCTTTCAAATTCCCATAATCTAATTTGATCAATTATTGTAGGTGGGATTGCATTGGAAGGATCTGTGGCACTTCAATATTATATTATGATTATTTTAAATGGTTTTTAGTTTTTAAGCTCTAAGGCTCTATCATAATATCTTACGTTTTAATCATTTCTGGATGGATATGCATTTTTATAAAAGTAATTATTTGGTCTCCTGTAATTCCACTTCGTAAAGCTTGTCTTACCTGTACAAAAAATTAGTATGAAAAATATAAGATATAAATAAATGTATGTTTTATTATTTTTCTCACAGAATCTCTTGAAACGACACCAACAGCTAAATTTGGAAATCTAAATAAAAAGTCGGTAAACATTCCAACAAGAGCAAGTTGAAGTTCTATTTATAAAAAAAATAAATTAGTTTGTTAAATAATATAGGTAATTGAAATAAATGATACCTGAATCGGTATAAGCATAAAGTCTATAATTAGTTTCTAATATTATAAATCCAGTCTTGTGTTTCTCCGTATCAAGTGAAACTTTATTATTTTTAGAACATATATTTAGTGCTAAGCGTGTTGGATAAAATCTTCCTGCTTTTCTCTAATAAATTATAAACCAATTATTGTATATTATTATTTTAAAAGAAAAATATTTACTATTAATATTTACCGATCTCTGATATAATAGTCCGAATTCTCTCAAATGTTGAATAAGGATTTGCAAATGAGGTTCAATTCCATCAGAAGAATAATCTTTGCTATATTAATTTAATTATAAATAAATAGCATGGACCATGATTCATTCATTTAGTTCAGCTTTGAAAAATCAAGAATTGATCTCAATTTTTTGATTGATCTGAATCTGAATTGTTCAGAGCTGACATAAATTAATCACTTTATGAGTTGTATCTTACCCTAGTACACCAAGTGATATTGAACAAATGAATGCAATACATTCAGATAGATTTAATCCGTAATTTTCTTCAGATTGAATAATATAATCAAGGTATTGTTGAATAAAGAACCAGACTTGTGAAGAAGTATCAAGTAAAAGAAATTGGAAGCCTTCATTAGTTATCGTAGGTGAACTACCTTTATCATCTGAAGCTTCCCTGAAATGAAAAAATAATTAATTAATTGTCATAAGTATTAGAATTTTATAAGTACCCAGTACCCTACACTAATTGATATGTATCCTATAGTATTAGTGATTGTTGATTGTATTATACTTACATAAGATGTGAATGAGTTAAAGTTAAAATGGTATCATTTGACACAGTATCTGTTTGTTGTTGTTTTTCAGTTAGATATTGTAAAAGTGCTTCCCATCGATTCAAAGCGTATGCATCTAAATCTTTAATTGTTTTTGCTTTGGGATCTGGATCCAATGGTTTAGGAGGAGTTGCAATTGATGTTTGTGTCCATTGTCGTCCACCACCCAATAGCCCAATTTTTAAATTATGTCTAAATTTGTCACTAAAAAATACAAGAAAATTCAGTACCCTAAATTGTACTTAGATGCCTATTTATAAGATATATGTAATATTATGTTATTTACAAATATCAAATAAAGGTTTGTTTAAATTCTACTTACTGTAAAACCCAACCAGGTAATCCACCAGGTAAAATAGTTTCTCTCCATACATTAATATCGGACAGCATATCCTTAGCTTCTATATGGTCCCTATAAAACAACAATAAAAATCAAAATTAAACGATATATAAAGTAAAGGAGTAGGGTACCTAATTTATATTAGGTATATTCATTCAACAAATCTCGAGTTTCGTCTCAGTTTTACACGTAATTGCTTGTAAAATTAAGGCCTAAATCGGGTTTGTGAGTGCTGAATTTAATGAATAAGTATAGATCTTAATCATTATTATATATGTAAATTTAATTTATAATTTACTTAATATGTGATTTAGAAACCCAAGATTCTATGACAGACTGGTGGACCTGCTGCTCAACATATAAAAGTCTCATCACATACTGCTGGGCCAAAACAGGTAGTTCCCTAAAAAAATAAAAATAAAACATCAAATTAGATAATATTAACTACAAAAAACATAATGATAATTAGATAATGAATACTACTGGACAGTGGACACGGTCTTTTAAATTTTAAACCATTATTAATCATAGATCATTGTCAATTTGTAGGTACCTGAAAATGACGAGGCAGGCTGCTGGATAGCTGAACAATTCCTCAACAGTGTTTTCAGGTAGAGATTGAAGGTACGATAGGAAATCCCTTATTGTCAAAAAGTTCTGAGCCGATGTCATTTTCTAAACCTTATTCTTAATCACTTTTAATCTCACACTTAATTAATCTACCTAGCTAATTGTAATTTCTCAAAAAAATATCAAAATCCTTACAATATAACCTATCTCTATTACTTATTATATAATATAATCTATATATGACACTTGGCTAACCATAATTATCACAATTTATAGCTTATTTACTAATTAAACTACTAGTTTAATCACCTTATTATATTATAATAAAATATATTTATGTACAATGTACCTACATAAAATATAAAAAAAAACATTAAAAAATTTACCTCTTTAAAAAATATTTATCGAAAAGCCGGACTATTTTGTATTTTGTTGAATTATTTGCCCGTATTTTAGCCATTTAACCCGTAGCCCCTTTTTGAATCAATAATTTTAATTTTAATTTTATAAAAATCATCATAAAAATTAAACAAAAGTTGATGATTCCCCCTTTTTTAATGTGTTCTACTGTCCTAATTACGTCTAATTATAATTTACAGTTAAAAAATGATATCATAAATCATTTATAGGTAAATTCTAAATGCTCAAGTGTTTTATTTTTACCTTTCAATTTTTAATATCAAATATCAATTACCATTTTACATAATTCATAGATTTCAAAAAATAATTTATCATAAATTGATTATATTCGCCGAATGCCGAACCGTACAAGGGTCAGTGATCGTTGGATAATACTCAAAAAGCATAATTTCATCAATAATTCATGTTCTAATCTTGTAATCTAGACTACAAAAAAGTGGTAAGTTAGTCAAGTTAACAGTTAAAATCGATCGCTCGTAATTTTTTTGCTTGAGAGTATTTTACTTATTTTTCTTTTATAAAAGTCTTTTATCTTTTTAAAGGTTCTATTATTAATGTATAATATATTATTGAGCTCTGAAAAACCTAGTTTTGCCCTCATTTAGTAATGTTATGTAAGAGTAACTTGTGAAAATGAGACCAAAATTGGGATTTACAGAGATCAATTTAATATTTAAGCTATTTTAGCTTTATTTTAATAAGTTTTTCTTTTTTATAATTTAAGGTGAGTAAAGTAACCAGCGAACACAGTCATCGTCAAAAACTAAACTCAAGAATTAAGAATTTTTGTATTGGATAGCTTTTACAGTGTCTCCAGCTGATTGCAGTCTGTAAGGAGCTAGGTCTATTATGGAATCTGTCAAGTCTTTATGAAATTTAGTATGAAAATTTATGGAAGATTAGAAGAGTACCTTTAATCATCATTATTATTATATACTCATGCTCAAGATTAAGGTCAGCAACAACAGCCAATAGCAACATAATCAGAGATAGGCAAATCAAAGCACGAGAACGAGACAAGTAAGAAATGAAGTAAAACTGCAGTGTATTTGACTACATTTTAAATTTTACAGATAAAGTTATTTACATAAAAAAGATAAGAAATGGAGAAAGAAAAAGATCCATCGTATATATCAGTGTATGTTCCATCGGGTGGTGGAAATTATAATAGTCAAATTAGTCCGGTCAAATCTAGTAGTAGAAGGACAACCTTAAGAAGAGTAAGTTTATAGTTCTATTATCTTAAACTTCAATCTAATCTTAATCTGTATCTGTAGTTATATTTTATGAATACCTAATTTAATACTGTTGACTGATACTACATTATATATATTTTTTTTTTTTTTATGTCGTGCCTTATCTTTATAGTGGTGGAATGGTAAGTTATTTTATTTAATATTAAAAAACTTTGCTACCTAGTTGGTATTTGTGTTTAATTTAATTTTTATGTACGGTTTTTTTGTATATTTCTAGGTTTAAGTCGTTTACAAAAGAGTCTCATTTTAATGTTTTTCGTTTTATTCCTAATATTTGGCGTTTTTGCCTTTGGTCTTAATCCTGCTGATCATTATCCTTCTTCTGAACACTTGAAACAACAATATGTTCGTCACAATAATAATAAATTTCAATCTCAAATCGGCGATGGATTTGCAGAGTTAAAATCAGAAGAAAAACCACCACCTATCAATAATAAATTAAGGTCAAGTACAAATTATCAAAAATATGGAAAAGTGTTACATTCTAAAGAAGGTGATTCTGAAATCGAGCTACCTAGCAAAACGATTAAACCATACCATCAAACAATGAAGCTGGATAGAAATTTCAAAGAGTTGCCTAAAAAACCAGCCAATATTCAATTACCAACAAGTCCAAGATCACTATTAAGTCCAGATATTGTTGACAGTACTGATATTATTAAAAAGGTAAATTTTTATTATCCTCATTTGTATAAATTATTTAATTTTAATTTTAATGATGTTTATTATCTGATATCTGTAATATAGGATTCCAATTTACCACAAGGTGAAAAATTAGTAAATAAAGCAGAAGCAATTAGGCATGTAATATCCCTGGATCCTGTAATACCCTGGAATTTGGGTCAAAAAGATCAGCAAGATAAGAAAACTTCAATTAAACCAAGCCATTCATCATCTGTGATAGAAGGAATTCCAAAACTTAATGGTAACATATTTAAAAAAGAGACTGGAAGCCTAAAATTTGAAGGTATGTTATGTTTATGTATCGTATTATTATTTTTTTATTCTATACATTTTATTAAACATGCATTTTACACTTGAAGTTTTGAAACAAAATAACGATAATCTATTTTTTAAAAGGACCTCAAAATCCTAGACAGCAGGCTGTTGTAGATGCATTTTTATTTGCTTGGAATGGTTACCGGAGTCAAGCGTGGGGGAAGGATCATTTAAAACCCGTTAGTGGTGGTGGTTCTGATTGGTTTGGACTTGGGCTTACTTTGGTTGATTCTCTGGGTAAGAAAAATATTTATTTTTTCATGAATACGTATATTTTAAAATAATGAAAAGAAACTAAAATTAACGTGATTTATTTATACATTTTTTTTCTAGATACAATGTATATAATGGGTTTAAATAGACAATTCTATGAAGCTCGTGATTGGGTTGAAGAGTCACTTCGTTTTGATATTTCTAAAAATGTGAACCTTTTTGAGACTACAATTCGTGTTATAGGTACGTTAAATAAATTCTAATTGTATCTTTTGAAAATTTTTTAATAAACAAATTGCTATTTTTTAGGAGGTTTATTGGCAGCTTATCATTTGTCAGAGGATAAAATGTTTTTAGATAAATCCCAAGAATTGGGTGAAATACTTTTGGTAGCATTTAAAAGCCCGTATGAATAAAATACTAAATACATATCTACACTATTATACTTAATACTTGTAGTTAATATTAATATTGATTCTCAATTCTAATTGGATTGCTTATGTTTATTTTGCAGGTCCGGAATTCCTTATTCTGACGTAAATCTTTATCGAAGGGCAGCTCATGGACCCTCATGGAATCCTGACAGTACTACAGCTGAAGTGACCACACTTCAATTAGAGTTCAGAGATTTAGGAAGATCAACTAATAAATTATATTTTGAGGTATATAAAATATAATTATAAAAAATATTTAACACTACTAAAATTAATTAACATTAATTGGCTACTTGATTGTAATTGTAAATACTAATATTACTTGTAATTCTTTAATATAGGAAGCTGCATTTAATGTTTCTAAACGAATCCACAAGTAATTTAAATTTATTAAAAGTTGAATTTATGTTTATACTCCGTGTTATTATGTCTATAATATTGACAATTTTAATTTTTTAGAGAAGAAAAATTTGAAGGATTAGTGCCAATACATATTAGGTAACTTATTTGGATTTGAATCTGTATAAAACCTTGTTATAAAAGAAATATCTCTAATACACCTTTATTTTTTTCCACAGTCCGCAAACTGGAGTATTTAGAATGTATTCGACAATTACTCTGGGTGCTAGAGGTGATAGTTATTATGAATATCTTTTAAAACAATGGATACAAACGGGGAAGACGATCGACTTTCTGAAAGATGATTACTTGAATTCTGTTGAAGGAATGAAAAATAGACTTATGAGGAAAACACCATTTAATAATTTGACTTATTTTGGTGAACTGGACAACGGAGGAAAAGGTTTGAATTATATTTTTAGCTAAACCTAGATTCATAGTTTTTAACATTGATTATTAATCATGTTATTTTTTATTTAGTATTCCGCCCAAAGATGGTAAAATGAGATAATATTTTATTCAGATAATACTTGTGCCTGTAGTAATCGGTGAACTAAATTAGCATTTACATTGGATTTTTTTAGGATCATCTAGTCTGTTATTTGCCTGGGACATTAGGTAATCTAATAATGATATTTCTCTTAATAATCCTAATTTTAAAATATTAATTATTAATTCTTTCATTTTATTAAATTTAGCACTTGGTTTTGCTAACGGGTTACCTTCTTGGCACATGGAAATAGGTAAACTTCTAGATATATACAAAAAACAAAATAAGTAATATTGTAAAAATTTTAGCAAAAGAACTTATGTATACTTGCTATCAGACGTATATACAAAACCCAACTGGACTCGCTGGAGAAATAACTTATTTTAATTTAGAAGTGAGTTATTTTCATACCTAATTGCAAAATACTACTACATACCTACTACTCATAATAATTATTTTACAAATATAAACTTAAATATTTTTTAGGATGACCTGAAAAAAGACTTTTATGTAAAACCAGCTGATGTGAGTATTATGAAATTAATATTGTTTGTAGAGTATTAAAATAAGCATAATAGTTATCAATTGCCAAATATTAAAAATATTTTTAATTCTTAAATTTCAGGCACACAATTTATTACGACCTGAGACTATCGAATCTTTATGGTATATGTATCGGGTGACTGGCGATAAGATGTATCAAGATTGGGGATGGGAAATATTTCAATCTTTCTTAAAACACACAAAGACTAACTATGGATTTACCTCAATTAATAATGTACTTTCTGCTGATGTTCGTCCTCGAGATGTAATGGAGTCATTTTGGATGGGTGAAACTTTAAAATATTTCTATTTATTATTTTGCTCGGATGATAAACCGCTTTTCGATCTTTCTAAATACGTATTTAATACAGAAGCTCATCCAATGCCTGTATATGATCATTAGATTTTAGATTAGTAATTACTTTATTAGAAATGTGACAATTTTACTATCAAAATGTAATGTAAAAAGCATTAAATATTATTTTGTAAAATATTTATACTTTTTTGTAAAGGGATAGTTATACACATTACATACTCGAACAAATTAAATACCTACCTAGACCTACCTAGACCTATTTAAATCTATAAGTACCTTGATAATACGAACGCATATTATAACTATTTAATTAGCTCTGTATAATAGATTAATTGCTACACATAAATTAATGTATTAAGCATAAGATTAGTTTATGCATGTAGGTACTGTACTATTAAGAAATAGTCAAAATAGATAACTAGTTATAAAATAACGATAACTAAAGTTTATAATAATTAAGCATTCATAATAAACTGTACACCATAATTATAATACCTAATGTTATAAAAAATGAATGTAAGTTGGGTTAGTGTATCCTAAATTTCAACTTTAATTTAATTGAAAAAAATATGTTAAAATCAGAAATAGGTACCCTATGTTCATATCTACGAATACGAACCAAAATTCTAGATGTAGATGTAAAAATAATTTATTCAATTTCAATGTTCAATGTTTATTAAATTCTTACCTCAAATTCCAAATTAAATATATTATTTTCTAGTCCTAATCCTGATTCAAATACTTTTTATGTCTATAAACCTACCTACCCTACCTAAACCAGATTAGGATTTGAAAAACCTCATTTAGATTTTATTACATACTTATTATACCCTACTACATAATTTATTTCTTAAGATTTGTGAAATAATGCAAAGGAATATGAATATTTTTTTTTTCAATTTTTGTTCAATTAAAAAAAAGTGATTTAAAGAAAATTATGATAATTTAATCAAATAAAGAGATTTAATTAATATTGTGATTAATTTTTTATATTATATTTATGGTACTAAAGCTAAGTTGATGCGATAAATAAAGTTTAACATGAATTTTCAATTTAACATGAATGTATTAAAAATAATTTAATTACATGTACGTGTATTACAAGTATATTACAGATACAAGTTTAAATCTTAATTTATAGAAAGATTTAATAATATCAAATTTAAAACAGCTCAGCTTAAATTGAAAAAATAGATAGAACATGTTTAGGTTATAGGATAGGTCATCATCACTATCATATTCAGCTGTGAAAAAAACCAGTCATTGGATAAATGAATTGAATAATATCTTATAAAAATGTCAGAACCAAAATTCTCTATAAAAATCAAACGGTATCTCAAGAGAAAGAACCTTAATTAGGGTAAACTGTACACCTTATAAAATAAAGACTCGAGCCAAATTATCATTGATGTAGCGAGGTCAAATAAACAATGGAGGACCTTAAATTTCTTGTTAAGCAATAATCAAGATCAATTCTTGAAGTTCTGTTCCTGATTGTATATTTTGGCAAAAAATGTTTACATTAGGTACAGATTAGTTATTAGAAAAGTTAGGAAAATGCTCATTGTCGTTATAAAGGATCCCTTAAAGGGCTCCTGTAATTTATTTTGAATTCCTTTATACATTAGCTTTTGAGTCCAAAATTTGGTTTTTCAGGATCAATATGGTTTTATGGTTTCTTCTATAAATTAAAAGCCTGCATCTGCAATCTGCACACACACATTAACATAACTGAAATAACGTTTCTTCGTTTCAATTTTCTTTCAAATCTAAAATCTAAAAGCTGAAATGACCATATTTTTGATTTAGTAATTTTTTAAGGTTTACCGCTCACAGGATTTAAAAATATGACCATCCCATGTTAATCAAATGGATCAGGTTTTCCGAGTA